>OVAN01000219.1:0-73840 GCA_900406275.1 Anastatica hierochuntica | reverse complement strand
AATAATACATAGACAAATTGTTTGTCTACTTTTGAGATCTGATTTCAACGGTGCTAGCACCCCGATTCGATCTAGTTTCTGTGCGTGTGGATACCGGTAGAGGCACGACACTTGGAGTATTTAAAACCTCGATCCAAATCCAGATCAGACTTCCGTTGCATATTTTCCAGGTATATTCGACACGCCGTAGATTAGATTCAAAGTCAATAATTTGCACGGTTCTTGGGAATAATATTCGTAAATATATTTATAAATTGTTTATAAATCGTTACGAATNTTACCATAACTTTATTGGTTTCTTGATATAAAAGTTTCATTTGAGAGGCAAAAAAAAAAGAGGCAAAAAAAAAATTTGTCTAGTGGATGATAATAAGAATCAAAGGTTAACGGTTTTTTCACTAGATCAATGAAATATAAATGGAAGTACTTTTAAAATTGTGGATTAAAGTTACAAGATCAGCGAAAATTCGGAATATAAATGATTTTGTTTTTTGAAAAAACTGTGGATTAAAATGACATCAGTAAATGTTAAACAACTTTTTGGCCAATATTTGGAAAAATACAAATCTTCCGCCGGATTGTGCCGAGGAGGTACATAAATATCCGAATGAGTCTAATGAACCACTATTTTTCATCAATTTTTCCACATCCAACTCTGTTTTTCAGTACAAAATTTGAAGTTCTAAATACCGTAAACACAAAGGTAAAATTCAAGTCTTATTACAAAGCAAAGATTAATTAAGAACTTAATCCTTAACCCCTTCAAAAACTCTAGAGTTGTAGTTTTATTTAGATTGTTATATTTTAAGACAGAAACATCTACTAAACACAACAAACATGCTTGTAAAAAAAAAAACACAACAAACATGTAATAAAACTCAGTGAGCTGCCGCTGACATCTTGGGATCAACACCAACATCCTTAAGTGTCAAGGCACGAGGTTTATGAGCGAACTGATCTTTCCTGATAGGATCAGGGATAACATCTTGCTTGTCAAATTCTTGAACGTGAGCTAGTTTCCTAAACCACGACCTGTTGGCAAACCGGTCCGCTTCATCTATGACTCTGTCCGGATCCTCGATCTCAGGAACAGTCTCTCTCGTCTTCTTTCTAACGCGCACCGAAGGGTTTTCGTGCAGATGAAGATACGCCGTGTATAGCCCGAAAGATACCGCCAGTGATATCATTCCTATGGAGACGTAAATGGGCACGAAGTCACCTTTTGTCGCCGCCGATGTGGTGGTGGTTGGTCTTTGTCCACCGTATTCCGCCGCTGCCGGCGAGTAGGCTTTAGGTTTCGGTGTCGTAGCCGTCGTGTAAGTTCTTAACCTTTGAACCATATTTTTCACGAGACCCTTGAAAAGTCGAAAACGAAACCGTAAGGGCATAACATGAAACGACGACGTATCATACCCAAATATGTTAAAAATGATGTTATAACTAACACTAATTTCAGATGTGCACTAATTCAAAAGTTGACGATCATACTCCTAAAAAACTATATATACTACAACCAATTACAATATAACTTCAATAATTCAACTAAACTTGATCTTTTCATCTGTCGATAAATTACGATGACTTTAAAATAACAAATATATGATTAGAAAGGGTGCTTACTGGTGATCGGGCTGCCATAGCTGGTTCTTGGGGATAAGATTTGTGAAGATTCAAGTGAAATTAAGCTGAAGAAATGTCTTGTGTTTGTACTCTTTTTGGTATGGATGATACTTGGAGTGTTTTAGATTGTGGAATATAAAGGAAGATGGAGACATCTGGAGCTAAGAAGAGAGATGTAGAACATTAAAAGTACACGTGTAAGCATTTCATTACATGCAGTGTAACTCGTGGAAGACTCCTGAAAGATCCACGTAACATCAGATTCCTTATAATTGGGATTTTTACTGCTTTGTTTTTGTCTCTTCTTTCATTGGTTTTGTCGAATAGAAAAAGTACATGAGATTTAATACTAGCTAGTAGTATTAATCAGAAGATTAATTAATGAATAGTTTAATGGATAGATGGATAAGATCAAGATTTTTAATTGTCTTTTATGTTACGTGTAACATACTCTTTGTAGATAATCATATGACCAGTAACAATTACAATACTGTACGTTGAAACTAAAAGATTATGAGAATTTTCTGTTTTGGGAGTGATATATTCATCGACATATATAGTCAAGGTTGTTACAAAATAGTAGGGAGATTTACAACTGAAGAATAAAATCTAAACTAAGATTGTTAAGTAATAGAATATCGAGATATATTCTATCATCTTTCCACAGTCGAAGCGTCGAGTATGACGACGGTTAGGCTGGACCGGAAGTCACTGAACAAAGTCGTTGGTAGGTCTTTAGTAAAGATGTCAGCAAATTGAACCGAGGATGGGACGTGAAGAACGCGAACCTCTCCAATGGCAACTTTTTCACGGATGAAATGAATGTCCACTTCAACATGCTTGGTTCGTTGATGTTTGACTGGATTGTGAGATAAGTAGACCAAACTGATATTATCACAATAGACAATTGAGATCGTGGAAATCGGGAAACCAAGTTCCAAAAACAGATTCCGAACAAAGCTAAGTTCAGCCACTGCATTGGCAATGCCTTTGTACTCGGCCTCTGCGCTTGATCGGGAAATTGTTTGTTGGCGTTTTGACGACCAAGAAACAAGGTTGGAGCCTAAGAACACACAATATCCGGAGGTTGAGCGTCTAGTGTCCGGGCATCCAGTCCAATCCGCATCAGTATAGGCAACAAGATTCTCAATATTGCTTTTCTTGAGTTGCAAGCCATGAGTTTTAGTGCCTTGAAGATACCTTAAAATTTGATGCAGAGCATGGAGATGAGGAGCGTGAGGGCTGTGCATATAGAGACACACTTGATGCACTGCATACGATATATCGGGACGTGTAAACGTAAGGTATTGTAATGCGCCAGCGAGGCGACGGTAGTTTGTTGGATCGGAGATTAGAGCACCATTGTTAAGGCTTAGCTTAGACTTTAAGTCTACTGGTGTAGCACACGGCTTGCAGTCGGTCATGCCCGAACGGCGGAGAATGTCTTCTGTGTATGCTTGTTGGCTAAGAAACAAACCCTCTTTGTTAAAATCAGGTTTAACACCAAGAAAATAGTGAAGTTTGCCGGAGTCAGACATCGGAAACTCTGTTTGAAGCTTAGCAATGATGCATTGAAGGAATTGGTCCGAAGATGCGGTCAAGATTATGTCATCAACATAAAGGAGAAGATATGCTCAACGGCCATCCTTGTTGAAAACAAAAAGAGATGCGTCCGATTTACTGCATTTAAAACCAAGAGAGCAAACAAAGTTAGCAAAGCGAGCATTCCAAGTGCGCGGAGCTTGCTTAAGGCCATAGATAGCTTTGCGTAGCTTGCACACATGATCCAGAAACTCTTTTCTTTGAAATCTCGACGGTTGGTGCATATAGATGGTCTCATCCAACTCTCCGTGTACGAAAGCGTTTTTGACGTCTAGTTGATGAATGGACCAATCTTTTGCAAGACTAACATCGAGAACAGCTCGAATGGATGCAGGTTTAACCACCGGACTAAACGTCTCGTTTTAGTCCATGCCTTCTTCTTGCGATTTACCATTGGCCACCAAGCGTGCTTTGTAGCGCGAGAGAGAGCCATCTGCAGCAAGTTTTTGTTTAAAGAGTCACATAGAACACACAATGTTAGCATTAGGAGGTCTCGGTACAAGATCCCAAGACCTTGTGATAGAGAAAGCATCAATTTCATCATGCATCGCGGGAGTCCAATTCGGGTCTTGAAGAGCTTTTAGATGACTCGTGGGCAAATGCGAAACAGTAGAAAGCAAGGAAAAATGTTTCTTTGGCTTGAGAACCCCTGTTTTGCTCCTTGTTTGCATACGATGGCCAGCTATATTAGGCTGTGACGAAGCAACTGTCGGCAAAACAGAGGCAGATCGAGAAGAAGTAACGGTAGGCAACGAAGAAGATGAAGCCGCATGCTGAGGAGAAGAGTTTGGGACAAGAGAAGACATAGGAAGTAAAGAGGGTGAAGATGAAAGTTGACCTATTTGTAAAATATTTTTGAAAACAGGTGCCGGCTCCGAGACGATGTCATCAAGAAAATGGTAAGTGGTGTTGTCGATTTTGAGCGAGGCTGCAGAAAAAATTGACTCATCAAAGAACACGTGGCGAAATATAATAATCTTATTTGTTTTAAGATCAAGACATCAGTAGCCTTTGTGATTCGTTGGATAGCCAAGAAAGAGGCACAGTGTCGATCTCAGAGCAAGCTTATGAAGATGAGAATAATTGATATTAGGAAAGCATAAGCAACCAAATACCTTAAGATGTTCATAGTTTGGTGGTTTATGAAAGAGCAAAGTAAAAGGAATTTGGCTTTGGATGGAGATCGACGGGGTGATGTTCAAAATATGAGTGGCGACATGGAGAGCCTCGGCCTAGTAACTTGGCGATAAATGGGCCTGAAAAAGCAAAGACGGAATAACATTATTAATAGTTCGAATCATACGTTCGGCTTTGCCATTTTGTTGAGAGGTGTGAGGGCAAGAGTAACGAATATGAATTCCTTTTTGATCAAAAAATTGTTGGAATTCTTTTTTTTTGATATTCGCCTCCATGATCGCATTGAAGAGATTGAATAGAATCTTGAAACTAATTTTCGACATAAGCAGAAAAATGAGCAAATTTTGAAAAGATATCACTCTTTCGACGCATTGGATACACCCATAAGAAATGAGTAAAATCATCAAGAAAGAGGACATAATAGCGCATATTACTCAAACTTGGGACAGGTGATGTCCAAACATCACTATGAATTATTTGAAATGGCTTAGTCGAGAAAGAATCAGATTTTGCAAAAGGCTGTTTTATTTGTTTGCCAAGTTGACAAGCCTCACAAGAAGTTGCAAGACTTTCCTTATTACATGAAATAGAAGAAGAAGAACACAAAGATTTATGTGAAACGTTATTAATGTGAGCAAGCCTTTTGTGCCAAAGGTTTTGCAAAATTGAAAGTAGCGCTGAGGATGGAGATGAAGCTTGCGAGAACGAGGCAGGGAGTGAGTATAGATTGCCTGAGCTGTTACTGCGGAGAAGAACCATCCGAGTCTGTAGATCCTTCACAGAAAAGCCAAACGGATCAAACTCAACAGAACATAAGTTATCTCTAGTAAACTTGTGAACCAAAACCAAGTTCTTAACTATATCAGGAGCTATAAGAACACGATTAAAAGCAAGAGTACGAGAAGGAGTAGGAATTGAAGCATTACCCGTGACAATAACATGGATATGTGAACCGTTCCCGACAATGACATAGTTATTGATACTATCTTTAACACAAGATTTTAAGATACCTGTAGAGGAAGCGAGATGGCTCGTTGCTCCGGAGACCATGTACCAATCTGCACTAGAAGGATCAGCCAAGGTGAGAATGTTGAATGCATTTACAAACTGCGTGGTTAGCTGAGGCAGTTCAACAGTAGTGGCTACATGCGGCGGCGTGAAGGGTCGAGGACCTGTGGAGACAGAGTTGTGCGGGGGAGCACAATAAGTACCCCAAAATGGATATTGGTTAGGCCAATTTTGGTATGGGCCTGGCCAGAATTGATTGTTGGGCCACTGAAAGTGAGGCCTCTGCACAGCACCACCACGACCACGGAACCTGTTACTGTTGTTGCGCCGACCACCACGAAAAGAGCCAGAGGTGTTGCGCATAGGCTGAGCACGAGCAACGGGAGGCGACGGTTCTGCAACTGTCAAAATCACAGGAGAAGAAGCATTATCAGTGTGGGTACCTGAGGGTTTGGTGAATTTTTGAATTCGCTTTTCTTCCATCTCAAGCATGGATTGAGTATCGTCGAAGGTGGGGAATGGCTCACGGTGCTGGATAACATTGATGATGTTATCAAAGCGCTCATTAAGACCGTTCAACAGGTACATGACGAGTGTCCTATCCGGAACAGGAGCATCAAGATTGGCCAGGAGATCTGAGAGAGACTTGAGGCGTTGGCAATATGTTTGGATGTTCATATCACCGATGACGGTTGTTCTGAGTTCATTGTCGAGCTGAATAGCCTGTATTTCTCGGTTGTTTCGAAATTGATGTTCAATTCGAATCCATATGTCCCGAGCAGTGCCTCCGGTTTTAAAAGAGCTACGGAACAATTTTGAGGCTAAGGTTCCATAGAGCCACAACTTTACCAAACCATCTCTCTTGAACCAAGCCGCATCATTGTTACCGTTTGGAAGGGAAGAGCCATCGATGTGAGTAGAGACATCAAAGGTGAGGCAGTGAGTGAAGAAAAGCTCACGCCAGGCATCATAGTTGTGATCCTCTAGATCGAGAATGTGCGATTTGATGTTTGTCACACCAAACGCTCTTTCGACATTAACGACAAGAACCTGATCAGCAGCCATTGATGCACGAGGAAGAAAGAAAAAGGAGAGAGGAAGAAGAAAGAAATCAGAGATCAACAAGTGAAGGCTCTGATACCATAAAAGATTATGAGAATTCCCTATCTTGGGAGTGATATATTCATCGACATGTATAGTTGATATCTCAGGTTTTAACCCTCAAATCACACTGCAAGTGCACAGCAAATNAACTAAAGACTAAGTTTTTGAGCAACAGAATATATGAGTATATTCTATTAGTGTTTAGTCCACTTGTTTAGGCCGTATATGAAGTTTTAATAAATTTATTGTTAAAAACCAGATACGGTGTCTTTGTACCGTGAAAGTAAGTTTAACATACATTAATATAAATGTAAAACATGGTTAGAAATTTTTAAAAAACACTAAAGAGTATAAATTTCATCGCTATAACTTGTAACAAGCAAATCAGAATTCATCTCCTGTTAAGAGGGAACTTGTCCAAAATCCGGCAATATCTAGTCCGGATCTAATTGTCTAAAAGACTCATAGAAGCAAGACATTAACAGAAGAAACCCAGATTACAACAAGCAAGAGAAAAACGGCAACTAAAACCGGCGATGAAAAAGAAGCATTTAAGAAGGTTAAACTAAATCATAACACAACCTTCGATTCCAAAGAAGTCGATTAAACACCATAAAGGCGAAAATGAACCGGACTTAGCCGGATATGCAACCGGACATGCCGGAGTTGAAACGGCAACATGCTGTCAACTATTTACACCAAAAAACAAGAAAACCGGAGAGAGAGAGAGTGAGAGAGAGAGAGAGAGAGAGAGAGAGAGAGAGAGAGAGAGAGAGAGATGCTTTTCACTTTTCAGCTTTCTTCCTAAAATTACTCTTTATAATTATACAAGCTTTTCATATGTGTGTGTAAAGCTGGATTTGACAAAGTAACCATTTTATTAGTTAATATTAGAGCCATTGCACTAATATATCTATATTATAAACATGGGTAGATGTTTTTTTTATAAAATGACGTTAATAACTTTAGTCTCAATATTTCCTACTTTTTGGCTTAAATTAAAAAATGCATAAGATCCATGCCAAAAAAAAAATTTTGTGATCGTTTGGGTTATTATTACTGCTATTACAAATTTTGAGAAACAACTACCAAAACAATTACTTCAGCGGACAAATCTTTCCGTTCCATTTGCTGGCATGACGAACGGTCTTCGCTTGCAGCACGCTGAAGACTTCCTATAAGCTTGCCTCCATTAATCTACAATAAATTGCGCATCTGCATCTTCGGAGAATCGATCCCATAACTTTCTAGTGTAAAAGCATTAATTAACCTTTTGTCAATCACTGGATCAAGGGCTCTTTACATATTGTTTTTCTGACAACGAACTTTTGAGTGTCTTAATCATAAGCTGCAATGATGGCAAAAAAAAAAATCATAAGCTGCAATAATAAATCATTCATGAAGATAGATCTAAAGTAAATCTGCTTTGTACTCTTTTTTGTGTATATAAATGTGTAAAATTTTGTACATAAGGGAAATGATTTTAATTTTTAAACCTGATAGTCCTGCATTAATCTAGAAAAGAATTGAGTTAACGTTTGCTTCTGCATGTTTTTATGATTTCAAGTATATTAAAAAGATTATTTATATTTAATGAGAAAGATCTCACACAAAAATTTAAGCCATTGTTAATTATAAATCTTTTCATGTAGGTGACCCTTTCGATGAATTATATATATATATATATATTAATTTTAAAATAGAAATACAATAAGGAAAGCTGAAATTGTACAACAACAACGTTTTTTTTTAAACGTAAAATTTGTTTTATTAACACTAGATGCGAGATTATCGTAATGGTCGGCTAATATGGAGAGTAAGCTACGAGCTTTTCACAAATTCACTGTTTGGTATTATACCAACATAGTGTTGGTCCAATGGTAAAAACTCTTCGATTTAAAGAGAAGGTCCTTAGCTCGAGCTGCGTTGGGAGAGGTTGATTCGTCAAAGACGAGTATATTATATGGTCTGATCCCGTCCTGGGGATTAGAGGTCCACGAGCTCTGAACCTCCTGGTTAACCAAAAAAAAGGTTTTGGTATTATTACCAAAAAATAAATTGAGTATCTTATATTAAGTTTGTTTACGCGTCTCGACATTTTACCAAAAGAAAAAATTGTTTACATTTTGGTTTGAAATTTCAGAAAATCTCTACATATTTAGTTGTTCACGGTCAAATTTCAAACGTTTTTGCTA
Organism: Anastatica hierochuntica; assembly: GCA_900406275.1. Taxonomy (NCBI): domain Eukaryota; kingdom Viridiplantae; phylum Streptophyta; class Magnoliopsida; order Brassicales; family Brassicaceae; genus Anastatica; species Anastatica hierochuntica. The sequence goes on along the minus strand of OVAN01000219.1, from coordinate 65,174 downwards.
ATGGCACCAACTTTTTTTTTGATGAATCAGGAGATTTAGGATCCTAATCTTACAAGACTAGTCAGACCAGTTAAGATCTCTTTAATTGACGAGTCAACAACTCCCAACGCAGTTTGAAACTATGATCTCTTCTTTAAATCGAAGACTTTTTACCACTTTATCAATACTTCACTAACACTTATTAGTAACTATTTTAATTATGTTACGGCTAAAATAACAAAAATGATCAACAAAGTTGGCACAGTGGTAAAAATCTCTCTATTAAAAGAGAAGGTCATAGGTTCGAACTACGTTAGGAAAGGTTGATTCGTCAAAAACGAATATCTTACCTGATCTGATCCCGTCTGAAGAGATTAGAGGCAAAAAAAAATCAATAGATACCCCCTAAAGTATTTGCATGGATGGCTTTGTGAAAGATAATTCGAAGTAGGTAACACGACTCCGGGTTTCCTTACCATCACCGTAATTTCATATGTAGTGACATATTTTTTAATTTTATCTTTATAAATTACTTCAACTAGGATCGTTAAAAATGGAAAAAGAATCTCAGGGTGGACCCGTTAGCAGATATTTAGTTTAATTTTTATTTTATTTTTACAGCCACATTTGATCGATTATTGGTGTATGTGAGATTGTTTTATTCTTCTTGTATTTATTTTCATGGTAAATGGTATTATGCAATGATTATTTGGAATAAAATATTTTTCGATGTAAAAGGGGTTGTGAAATATTCAACAACCGATAATATGGGAACTAATTTCTCACGAACATTGTCAATTAACAAAAAGGTTAAAAAGCTCTAATTAGTAAGAGCCTAATCAACAAAGCAGCACAAAATCTATTCTGTAAAACACTAGCACAATTTTAATATTTTGGAAGAAGGGTCAAAATCAAAAAACACCTCACAACAAAGCAGCGATAGAAAATTTAAAAAAGTATGAATACACAGCTTCATACTTTTTTGTTTAGCTACGAGGACTCCTCTGCGGAAATATTTGCTCCATTTCTTGAGGCATGTTCACTACAATCTCCGCGTAAGCTGCAATTGAAAGATGAGTGAATAAACCTTGGAAAAACAACGGTTACACAGATGCGTGTTTAAACTTTAAACAAGGTAGTACCTTCAGGGAGCGATTGGATTCGTAAAGCATCCTCGGCAAAAGATAAACGCACGGGGATTGATTTACCTAAGCCAGAGCTTGTACACCGTTTCTTATACTGATTCATTGGCCAAGCTAGAACTCTCACTTTTGTCGGAAGTTCACTCGTTAGATCTCCGTATCTCAGGCTCGCCATCACCTTGCTTTCATTGCAAAAAACATTATTCGGTGTTTTTTAAAGGGTTGCATCAATATCTAGTGTTTAAGCAGTTAATAGAGGAATACATATAATGGAGCGATGAAATTGCTAACCAGTCACAATCATCGATGGCAAATTCAATCATGTGGTAAGGAAGACTGTGATAAAGCTCCCTTATTTGATTTCCGTAGAGCTCTTTGATAAGCCGAACCTACAGTAATATCAGGAGAAGCATCCTGCTTAACTTGTGAAACATCTCAACTTCATTCATGGTTCCCAACACCTTTATTAGTGCGTATTTCACAGCTACCACATTTTAATACCATCTTTCATTTCTATCTATCAATCATATTGATGTCTTTTTACTGAGCACAAATTGAACAAGAATCCAGCAAGTTAAAAATTCATGATCCAAAAGAACAATGTAAAAGGCTAATCTGACAAACACAATCTAAGTTATATAAACTACTCATAATTTAATTTTGACAAACCTGTTCCTTTCTTTCCACATACGCTTGCAGAAGATCCCCAACGTTATCAATGAATTTCTGGCATCAACACAAATTATAAACCAGAAAGGCTTGAGTGAGAGAAAAGAAAAAAGTAAAAGGATAAAGATAAGGTATGATAAAGTCAAAGCAAGTTGAATTTAGGCAATCGATTCAGCAACCGTGCCTACCTTAGCATTCGAACAGAGATCATTTTCCAAGTCGCGTAGTGGCAAAAAGAAAGGGATTGTGTGCTCAAGTACAGTCATCTTCTCCAAAAACGACTTGCTCTCAAGCACACAATGGTAAACCTCGTAGATTTCTCCTATACAAGGAAAGATTAAATTTATCATACAGGGAAAGGTCAGGAAGAGTCCTGATGTCTTCTTTACGAAAATATGAAGACAAAACACCTAACTCTCACAGTGACAACCAGAGGGTAAGAAATGTCGAGGGAGAGAAGATTATCTTTTGGTATACATGTTAACTGCCAATGCCATTGATCAATGGTAACCGAAATAATTGGAATAGATGACAAAATACCATTCATAGTCTAAAATACCTGCAAAAGATGTTTCATATAGTATTCCAATTCTCGCTCCCTCTAGACAACAGATCACCTGTTACATAAACACATCAAATATATAAGATAAAAAAATGACCTGGTATCATTCCAAGGAGAGAGGTAACTCCAAACTTAAGACTAGCCCGGTGTCAGTTAAAACTATGAAATCATGAAAGATTACAGCAAGTACAGAATTTAGGGGAAAACATAGCAATCAACATTCTTCAACAAAGATATACAATCAAGACTGATCTGACTAAATATATCATTTACGCCAACATTGCATATGAGGAAAAATTACAGGCTTCCTCTGGACTATCCAGAGCTTTCTGCTGCCATATGGTATTACGATGTGATTTCTAGTATTATCGAGTGAATGGGGTAGACTTCTTTGTCAATATCCTGAAATGATCATGGTAAAAACCATGCTATCTAGACTTAGGTAAGACTTACGCAAAACAGACCTCGGGAATAAACAAATTCAACTTCACTACAGAAGAAATTGTACACGAGGAGTTACCTTGTTTCCCACTCTGTAAGTAACCCGTTCTTCAGGATGACATACTAGACCAAAACCTGCTTTAGCGTTGTCTGCCTTTCTGTCAGCCTCCATGTGCACCTACACAGCTCATGGTCAAGTTCAAGAAAAAAATACAGAGCATATAATTATAGGTGAAGAGAAGAGGTAAGGACTTTTCCAGTCATTTACAAAATGCATAAAAAAGATTTCATAGCACAAAGAAATTTAACTCTCTTTTTTTATCAGAACAAGATAATAATCGAGGTCTGCCCTTATTTAAATGTCAATTAAGCCTTCAACCAGATACCAAGGCCTAATCACCTCTTTTTAAAAGTACGTATTGATGGATGCCATACCCGTTCCCTTAGTGTAGCCAACAAACCATCATTCCACTCTTCCCCATCTAAGTAGATTTCTGCAGAGAAGAGAAGGGAATGCAGCACTGATTAAGATAGATATGCGGATTAGCATATACTTATGAAGCAAAACTACAAACACACATATTATAAAGGAACAACTTTTGAACAATTCTGCAATTCAACTGTCCATACTCACCCTGACTTTGGGATGCCCGTGCAGCTTCAAATTCTTTGTTTAACCGTACAAATATAGTCTTATCAGAATCCCTAAAATAAATGACCACCAGAAACAAAATCAACTTCTTCAAAAGATCGAAGAAGGGAGCTATAAAACTCAGGAGAGTATTCCCTACCTGGTAAGGCGCTCTGTCAATTCTTGATGCCTCTTGAGAAGATTTGAGACTACAAAAAAAGAGCATAGAAATCAACTCTGCAAAGAATAAGAGTACTTGACAAATAATTACTAACAGCTTTCAACAAACAAAAAAAGAAAGATCTGGACAACAAGAAAAATCTGTTACTCACATCTTGCTCGTGTTGTATCCAGTCGGATATCTTCGTCCAGCGTACCAATCTATTTACATCAAAAGCAAATGTTGCAGGAGTCCGTCTTTTCAAGATTACAATTGGGAGCGACAAAAAACTAGAAAGTGTGTGGTATATACCATTTCCGCCATTTTACTTTCGGAAAGCTCCCTATTGATCAAGCTCCTACCAAAACGCAGAGAAGTTAATCATCAATCTGTACACTAGAGTTTCAACTGCCATACATCACATCTTAAGCAGCAAATGTTTCCAAGCAATCTTCCTACAGATTCAAACAGAAGAAAAAGACTGAGAATCAAAACCCTAAAGCAACCAAATCAACAAGAACTATACGACGGAATCGCGATTTCTCCGAAGTTATACAAACGCAAGGTAACTAAACTAACCAGAAACGAGGCTGAATCTGTAATTCACATGCCTATTTGTAGAGCGTGATTCGGGTATTTTACAGCTAACTTGGCGCAACATTCGAAACCTGAAAACGAAGAATGATAGCTTACCGAAAATGGCGAGTATAGAAGATAACAGGTCGGAGTTCCGGCGATTTGCGACGGCTTAAGCGCCGGAGAATAGAGCGGCGGAGGAGGGAGAAACAGATACTAAACGACCGGCGTGAGAGGGTGTTTGATATCGCTCGGAGAGGAGAAAGACAGATAACAAACTGATCTCAACAAGCGGATAACATTTATTGGTTTCTACTTCGAGCGAGGGAAACTAAACCGGTTTGGTTAAGCCGGTTCGTTTATTTCTTTAGAACTTTAAAACCAAACAACATAAATATATTAATTGGGCCTTATAAAAGCCCATTAAGAAAAGTCTTATCCAAAAAGGAAAAGTCCATTTGTGCGGTGGTCTCCTCCTCTTCAAATGGCGAGCGCCGTCGTCTTCTCATCGGCAGCGTTTCGACTCCCCTTCGCTACCTGCCGCCGACTCTCTAATCCGCCGCCGCGAACCAGGTATTCTCATCTCCGACGGATCACGACGGTTTCTTCTATGAGCCAACAACAGACTGGAGAAACCGATCCCGTCGTCGATGCCTCAAACACGACGGAGAAACCCGACGACGTCGTGGTTCAATACGTGGTGCTTCGAAGAGATCTAATCGATTCATGGCCACTCGGAAGCGTGATAACGCAGGGATGTCACGCGGCCGTGGCGGCGATCTGGTCGTTCAAAGACGATCCGATCACGCTTCAGTATTGTGATCCACAACAAATCGATTCTATGCACAAGGTACTTTACGCAAAACCCTAATTCTCGTGTTTTGGGGATGAATCTATAGTGAATCAAACGCGATTTTTTTTGGGGATTAGGTTACTCTAGAGGTTAAAGGCGAAACCCAGATGCTGAATTTGTCAGAGAAATTGAAATTAGGAGGAATCTTACATAAGCTATGGACGGAGCAGCCGGAGAATATTCCGACTTGTATCGCCACTAAGCCTTACCCCAAATCTCAAGTTTCTTCTTTCTTCAAGAAGCTCAAGCTTTGCAAGTGATTCTTCGTTAAAGGAAGAAGACTTTTTTATAACAAATGTTTACAAACACAATCAAAAAATTTACATATAGAAAGACAGAAACAGATCTTTTGTAGTTTCGATTCTAGTTCTGGCTCTGGACGATGAGGCGTTTACCGCAAGTAGAACAAAGAAGGCGACGTTTGTTTTTGAAATAGAGAGGGACGAAGCAAAACCTCCACTGGCTTTCGACGTCCACCGTTTGAACCGCTCCGCCGCAATACGGACAAGCTCCAGGAGCTGCGTACCTTCCGATCACCCTCTCGTCCTGATCACACACAAACACCAAACACATCCCTTTCTCCTTTTGCTCTTTCTTGACAAAGTTTTTATTTTTTAAAAACTGTTCCTTTTGGTTTATGCTTAAAAAAAGTTGCAGCTGATGATATTTATAAAGATTATAAGTTTAGAATTTTTCTTTCCGCGTCAAAAAAGTTGAAATTGAGAATCTCCAGAGAAATATAGCTTAATCTAGAAGAAAATTAAGGAATGTGAAAACATCAAAAATAGTCAACCAAATTTGACTTTTTTCATTTAATGGGCTTTAATTTCAAAAGCCCATTACACAAATATTAGTTTGACCCGCTTAAGTCAAATCACTGAAGACTGATTGATTCTCTGACGTTATCCATTTCGCTTAGCTCAAGGTGAATCGGAAAGCTCCATCGACGGCGGATGGGTAAAGCTTCTTCCGTCGTCTCCTAGAAAATGTATCGGACTATAGCTATTTCTACTCCGGTGACTCCTCTTCCTCTCTTTCTTTCTTTCTCTTCCGTCCCCACACGACGGCGTTATCATGCTCGATACACCAGGCGTCTCAACCTCAAGCCTCTCACATCTCGTATTGTGCTTCTCACGCGCCGTCGTCAGCTTGATCAGATCGTAGAGGAGGTGGAAGCAGCTAAGAAACGGTATGGGAGGTTGAACACGATCGTGATGAACTCGGTTCTGGAAGCTTGCGTTCACTGTGGAGATGTCGATTTAGCTCTCCGGATTTTCCATGAGATGGCGGAATCTGATGGATGTGGAGTCGATTCTATTACTTACGCCACTATCTTGAAGGTGAATTTTGTCTAATTTTATGAATTCGATTTCGTGTGGGAAGAAGATCAACACAGTCACTTGCTGAATTTGATTATGAATGTTGTGCCTTGGTTAAGGGATTAGGAAAGGCTCGGAGAATCGACGAAGCATTTCAAATGCTTGAGTCTACTGAACATGGAACTGCTGCTGGGGATCCGAGATTGTCATCGTCTCTTATCTATGGTTTGCTTAACGCTCTGATCAATGCCGGTAAGATTCTTAAGCTGTATAAGTATCTCAAGCTTTGATACAATGATTCTCTAAGCTTGGATTTACACAAAGTGGAAATGTCCTGGCCTTGATGCTGATGCAGTAGTACTTGATATTGCTCTAGTGCAGGAGATTTACGTCGTGCCAATGGTCTGCTTGCAAGATATGGAACATTGCTCCTAGAGCATGGTGGGCCGTCAATTCTCATATATAACTTGTTGATGAAGGTACTTCTCAAAGCATATTTGAATTTGGGCTCAAAGAAGTATCTTCATGGTATATGACGTCTTGCTTTTACCATAGTCATAGGAGGTAATATATACTTCTGTTGTATCTCAGGGGTATGTTAACTCAGATTCTCCGCAAGCAGCAGTAAGTTTGCTGGATGAAATGTTACGCCTTGGATTGGAGCCCGATAGGCTTACATACAATACTTTGATCCATGCCTGCATCAAATGTCGCAATTTGGATGCGGCTATGAAGTTTCTTGAGGAAATGAAGGTCACACGTGTGTATTTTAAAAGGCCAGTTTGATACTTCAAGTGTTACTCAGAGTTGTAGTGGGGTAAGTTCTTGATTCATGTTATAATCTATTTCAGGCGAAAGCAGAGGAATATTACGACGACTGTCTTCGTCCAGATGCTATAACATACACCACTTTGGTAAAGGTGAGCAAGCATCTTGTGAATCTCTCTACTTATCTTATTTTTATGCACGAAGATAATTTAGTTTTCTGCTATATACTTGAGATGTGATCAATTTCTGTCTGACTGTCTCTTATGATGGTTTCCTACTTCTTAGGGATTTGGGGAAGCAAAAGATCTGTTATCAGTACAAGAAATATTTTTGGAAATGAAATTCTGTGATAGCTTGTTCATTGACCGAACTGCATATACAGCAGTAGTTGATGCTATGCTAAAGTGTGGTTCAACGAGTGGTATGTTGCTCTGGATTGCTGTTACATGTGCTACATTCAGAATCTGGAATATAGATGGGTTGGTCATTTCTCAGGAATCTTATTGAATATATTCATAGGGGCCCTTTGTGTATTTGGTGAGATATTGAAAAGAAGTGGAGATAATACTGCCTTGCGACCAAAGCCTCACTTGTACCTGTCTATGATGTGTGCTTTTGCTGCCCAAGGAGATTATGGCATGGTTAGAAACCTGTATCTTCGCCTATGGCCAGATTCTTCGGGAACAATCTCCAATGCAGTTCAACAAGAAGCTGATAATCTGCTCATGGAAGCAGCTCTCAATGCTGGCCAGGTATTAAGGAATTTGATCGGCGTGATGATCTAGTTAACGAAAACTCTTTTGCTTTATGACCGTTTATGTAGTGTCTAGCATATTCTAATGATATCTGCTAGTCTGGTGATGAATATTGGTCCTAAAAAATTTCTTGATTATTTTTTAGCTTGACGAGGCCCTCGCAATTCTTTCAAGTATCGTTAGAAGGTGGAAGGCAATACCTTGGACGACTAATGGAGGCATGGTATGATGGGAAAAGTTATTTTAAGGCATTAGATCGCTGTTTTGGTAGACAAATGTTGTGTCCGATGGAACTTTATTTGGGTGGATACTGAAATCACTTAAATGAATCTTGTTTAACCGCAGGCTGCTGTCCGTCTTGAAGCATTGTTGGGGTTTTCCAAGTCTATATTGCGTCCACATCTACTCAGTAAGGTATAGATATTACTTATGTTCTACACCCTTTTCGTTCATATGATCTCAGAATGTGAGGTTTGGGTGGTTTGATTTGCTTTCCTCAATTTTTAATGTAAAACTAAGATGTGATTTGGGTATTAAACAACAATCTCTTGACCCAGGTGATACCAGGCGAACCAATAGAAAATATTATGGTTCCATTTGAAGCCACTCGGCCATTGCTAGGCACTCTGCACCTAAAGGACGTAGTTATGCGGTTTTTCAAGGAGCAAGTTGTGCCAATTGTAGACGATTGGGGAAGCTGCATAGGACTTTTGCATCGGGAGGATTGCAACGATGTAAGTTGAAACAAGATCTTGTTCTGCTTCAGCACTTATTGATAAAGGAAAAGATGAACTGATACATTTTGTGCATTTCACTTCTCTTCTTTTGTAGCTTGATGCGCTGTTGGTATCAATGATGAGAAGTCCACCCACATGTGTGAGTACAACAACATCGATTGGTCGTGTGGTAGATCTGGTTTTGGAAAAGAAACTTAAGATGGTTATAGTTGTTCATTGCTCAAAGGCAGTTGGTGCTTTTACAAGAGCACAGTTGTATCAGCTACTTGAACAAGAACAAAAGCTACTCTAGTGTACTGTACGTAAGTAATATCTATTCTTTTATAGAAATCTCTTTTTGACTAGTTCCTGTAAAGCATTGATATGTTCACTAGCAAAATGTATCACTTAGATGCAGCAGTTGTTTCGTAGTCAATAACGGTTTGAAAGGCACCGGCAAGAGCCAAGACCTTGTTGCTCTTCTTTGAGTTCTCTTGCAACTTACTTGCTATTATGTCGTTGTAGACTGTTGGAGATTCCTTCTTCCTTTGCACTACTTCCTTCTTTGTTCTTTCATCTGGTAATTCTGCGACTTGAGCCTTTGTTTCTATTGTTCCTTCTTCCGCTTTGCTGCTTTCGCTCTCCTCTTCTTTGCTTTCTTCGACATTTTCAGTTTCTTTCACTTCCGCAACAATTTCTCGTTGTTCTCCTCAGCATCACCATCGATCTTCTTCTCAAATTCTTCCTTGTCTTCAGTGTTGGCTGGTTCTTTCGGCTCCTCTGTTGACTCTTCGGCTTTATCCTCATTCCTCACTTCTCCTTTTTCTGTGGAAGTATCCGCTGGGCCGGTCTCTTTCTCTTCCCTGGATTCATCAGGTTGTACAACCTGATCTTTGGTTTCTCCTCTGTGGTCTGAAACTCGTACATCGGGCTCAACCTGAACAATTGCATATGTATCCTCGTGAGCAGGCGCAAGGCGAGACGGAAATTTCTTTGGAACATTCTCAGAACCTTCCTTTTTGCTCTTGAAAGAAATGCTACCACTCAGACTGCTCTTTTTTGCAACGGGATATCCTCTTGAAGCCACAAGAGGTGGCAATTTCACGGTACAGCTTCCTCTGAGACCGCCTCTGCTGCTTCCATGGAAAGATGTAGAAGGCAGACTAGTGACAGGCTTCTCTCTGTGAACTGTGGGTTTGTCTCTTGGGGTTATGTTTAGGTCAAATCCATTTGAATACAGAGCTAAAAACTGGGAATTCAAAAAAACAGAGAGATATGAATACACAGCTAAAAACATAGCATGATGAGGAGAAGAACAATGACTCCTCCAACTTTTATTTCAAGGTGTATCTTCTTCTTCTTTTCATATTAACTCAAGTTTCAACAAACACAGAGAGAAAGAATAGAATGAATCAAATGTTTTCGGAATGAATTCTCCTCCTACCTTATACTATCTTCTTCTACTCTATAATCCATACCTTGGCTTTGATCTTCCTAAACCTAAGTAGAGAGTTCTGCCCCAAACTGTTTTGCCATCCAATGAGTTAATGGCCTTACCTACCTCTTCTTTGATTGAGAATTCAACAAAGCCATCACCGTTGCTCAGGTCAGTCTGTGAATCTCTTCTTATTTTGCGAGCATTCACCTTGCCAAAACCAGTGAACAACCTTCTTAAATCTTTTTCGCTCATTTTGTAGTGAAGATTACTAACATAGAGGACAAGTCCTCTTTCCATGGCTTCCTTGACTTCATTCTCTCTCATTTGTTTTTGATACGCTTTGTTGACACGTCATGTTTTGCCGTCCATCATACGATCGTTCAGGATCGTCTTTGATAACACTGCTATAAACGAGAAAACATTCGTCAGTTTCTCTGAAAACGAAAAAAATTGAGAAAGAAAACTTTAGAATCGGCAATAAAAATCCACCATCTTTAGAGTTTCCGAATGAAACTTTCGCTTTTCCCAGAGACTAACTTCTATACTGAAAGCAAAGAGTCAGCCGCAAGACCAAAAAAATTTTGGAATGTTTGAGCAAGCTCAAACTAATCAACAGTGAGATCAAGACTCGATACATAAAGTGTTCTTGCGTGAGCGTGAGTGAACTCAGAGAGATTGAGAGAGAGGGAAAATGAATTAAAAGAGTGGACTTATATAGAGAGTAATAGAATGAAAGCTAGAAATCAAAAACACAAATTTGCATTTCGTTTTAAAAATGTATGAACGAAAATTTAAAAATTTCTTGAGTTTTGTTGGGTATTTTATCAAACATTTGATCTGCCATGGTTTAAAACACTAAGAAATTGAGAGAGATGGAACAAAAATGAATTACATAGTGGATTATACAGGGTAACATACTCAAGTGCATTGTTAGAGCAATTTTCAAAAATTCTACTAAAACAAGTGTTTATTATAAAACATCACAATTTTTATTTTTCTAAAAATATTATTAACATGATTTTTTTCTTAAAATAGCACAAAACTAAACATAACTTCAAACTATCAAAATTAACATTAAATCCGTAAAATTGAATCTTAAAGCTTTAACATGAATCATAAACGGAAAAATACTAAATCCAAACATAAAAGTTTAAGTATTATACTACTACAATTTATTTGTAGTGTTCCTAATATTCTAGGAAAAAAATTATATAAAATAGTATATTTATCCATTTTCAAAATGTGAGTATACGATTAGGAATTTAGGATATACTTGTAACATGTCTGAAAATGTGCATTTACATAGGATGCATGATATTTTTTTGGCAAAAACTATTTAGATAAGTTTGTTATTTCTGATGTGTTATATTAACTTATAGAATTCACATTAAACAAAACGATTTATATGAGATTCACTAAAGTGTTTTGGTTGAGAAACCTTGTAACACATGTACAAATTTTGATATAGCTATGCAAGAAAATCATATAACCAAAAAATTTCGTGTGACTTATCTCAAAAAAATATGGTTCATGGTGCTATGGGAATAAACTCTCTTTATTAATATACTTTTCTCCACATCATCAATAACAAATTAGTATTATAATTAATCTTAATCTTTATTCTGAACAATTAATTAAGTAATCTTATCTATCTATGTGTTTGACGTAAACAGTAAATTAATCTAATCGCCGAAATATTCATTGATGATTTTCTGTTAATTTCACCAACAAAAGAAAATAAAAGAGAAAATTTTAATTCAATAAATTATTCTGTCGAGCATACGTAACGCCGGTAACGACAACGATGTCGTTTTGTGTTCGTTCATTCTTCCGTTTATTGAGGGCGACGTTAGTTAAAATCTTAGCCGTCCATCTTTTAGCTTTCACTAAACCAAAGCCGAAATCAACGGTTCTGATCTCTCTAACAACTTTTCCACGCTTGGTACGCCACAAAATAATATTAATTTATTTATTCCTTTTTATTATCATCTTCTAAATAATAATTATTATATATATTGCCTTCTTCTTCTTCTCTCTCTCTCGTCTCCACGTTTTTGTTAATTCTCAGACGGCGTCACGGCGGAGAGTAATCGCTCGGAGAAAAGGTAACGCCGCCGGGAAATTTTGATTTAGTTTCTTCCTTCTCTCACTCTCTATGATGATCGCGAGATAAATAGCTCTCATATGTTTTGTATTAGATTCTCTTGTCGTACTCGTATGTTTTTGTTTCCATCTTTGGATTGAATTTTTTCAAATCTCTACAAGTTTTTTTTCGTGAGCGATCACGTATCCTATATCGAAGAATTTCACTGTTAGGGTTCTCGATTTCATTTTTAGTTTTGATCGGAAAATTGAAAACGGAGAAGATAAGTATTTGCCTTATATACCTCTCTCTCTCTCTCTCTGTGTTTAGATTTGGTTTCATGGTGAAACTGGAATCTCGGAGAAAAGGGTCGCTGTGTTTATGGAAAGTCCGTGTAATTCGAATCAGACCTTTTCTTTTTCTCTTTTATGGAACCATTGATTATCTCCTCTTTTCTCTCTCTCTCTCTCTCTCTCTTTATTTCTTTTTGTTCATCTCTCTCTCTTTCAACGATCGCATCATCAGCTTTGTGGTAGGTGTTTTGATTTGGATGGTGTGTAACCTGTGCTTCTTCTCTTCGTGATGCTTTAACTTTTTTTAACGGCTTGCTTTTGATTTGGTGAGATGACCATCCTTGAAGATTCATGTTTGGTGTTAGTGAATGTTATACTATTTGATATAGCTCTGTATGGATGTATGTTTAACCAGATATCTGGATTTTGCAGGGAAGGATTGTCTTTGATTCATGGAGGGATGTGCGAGTAAACGATCAGTTGCTCGGTTGGTTATGCCACGGAATATGAACAAGAAAGATGATAAGGATGTTCTTTTCTGTAGCCGAATAGGTTGTAGTGCGAAGGTAACGTCCACCAAGGTAACACGGAATGGTTTGACTGACAACAATAGAAAAGTTGGTCGGCCTTCGCTTTGTTCTTCCTCAAATGGGAAGGAAATTGTTGGGAGTTCATCTCGAACTCCGGGTCGATTTGGATACATAAGAAAGCCAGCCAAAGGTACTGCCAGGAGACAGCCATCACCTAGTTTAGACTTAGATTCTTCAGAGACGGGTAGTAGTCATGATGATCATAGTTCTTCGGAGCCGCCCACCCTTCCACGTCAAAAGATCAAAAGAGGTGCTATCAATGTTCATTCTCAAAGCTCAATCTCTGGAGAAGTCGCAATGGCAAAGGCAGTAAGCTCGGGTAGAGGAGCCAGCAGAAGTAGTAATCAGAAACTTGACTTGGGCACTCGAGATGCTCCGACAGGTCCTTCTGTTTCTTCATCTCCTGGTAACAACGAGCACGCTGCGAGAAGCGGTCTGAGCAGGAATAGGTTGAGGAACTTGAAGTGCACCTCTGTTTCAGATGTTCTTCGAACTAACTCAAGCTCGGCAACAAAAATCACCTTGACTAAAAAGAAAAACACTGATGGAGAGAGCAGCTCTGCTAGCAAAGGCAATAATACTAGCTTGTTGTTGCCAAAAGGAAGGAATCAAAATTCTCTTTCAGCCAATAGTACAGCAGTTTCGGATAACCGGAGGAATCGATTAGTACCAACTATCAGGGACAACGGTATTGTTTCAAGTAGTGGTAGGAGATCTGGTTATTCTGGTAGATCAGGGCGACTTGGAACTCTTGCATCCTCTGCTACTTCTCAACAAACGCCTCCTGCTACCTCTCAAGAAACTCCTCATACTGCAACACCAACTGATCCCACCAATCGTTCTCTTTCATTTAGTCCATCAAATAGTTCCAGTAGGCCAAGTAGTAGTAGTGGCCGGTTGCACAGCATGACGCCTGATAGCCCCACAGAAGTTGACGCTTCACGCTCTTTGGTGAACGGGGGTAGTTTAAGTCGATACAACATGAATGGAATTGCAGAGGTATTTTTCACTCACCTTGTTGTCTAATGTCATTTGGAAGCTTTGACACATTCCTGAGTCAGGATAACACAATACTATGTTGAAAATGTTTTAGGTATTGTTGGCCTTGCAAAGGATTGAACGTGAAGAAGCGCTTGTATATGATGTAATTAGTAACTTGTCTTTTGATATGAACATGTTTTGTCCGAGCTTAGGAGTTTCTTTTTTCTGACGTTTCTTCTTCTCCTACAGCAACTGGCTTCTTTAGAGACAAATATTTTCTCAAGTGGCATGTTCAGATTCTACGATCAGCACAGAGATATGAGGCTTGACATTGATAACATGTCATATGAGGTCAGTCTTGCATGTTTTGCATCTCGGTTCTTGGATTATGGTAAAACAATATTTTCAAGAAGCACATCACTCAAAATCCTATCGATGGAACACAATTTTTTGCAGGAACTACTAGCATTGGGGGATAAAATTGGTACAGTAAGCACAGCTCTAAGCGAAGAAGCCTTATCGAGAAGCGTCAAGAAAAGCATTTATCAGGAGCCAGATGAAACCGGTGCCAATTCTCTGAATAAGGATGATGATATCAAGTGCAGTATTTGCCAGGTCTCTCTTAATTCTTTTTCCATTTTCTTCACTGGTTTGTCTAGTATCTGATTTTAGCGAATCGACGAAGATGTTAATGTTATAAGAGAAATATGCGCAGGAAGAGTACGTCGATGGAGATGAAGTAGGGACTATGCTATGTCAACATATGTACCATGTGAGCTGTGTGGAACAATGGCTGCGGATGAAGAACTGGTGCCCAATCTGCAAAACCTCTGCGGAAAAGGAGCCGCCGCGTTAGTACATACATTTGCTAATAATCCTAAAGATTTAGCTTTTCTGTATGAATGATTCCAAGATGATGCAGATACATTGCTTTCATTTCTTCACCAAATGCTTTGCTTGTCTCTACATCATCTTGCTCTCTCTCTTTTCTTTTTTGTACATATCACAACATTTTTCTTTTACTCAATTGTGTACATATGGTCAAATAATATCACTTGACAATTTCTTTCTTCATATCTGTATTTTGTAGCTCAACTTTTTTGATTTGGACCTGAAACATTTTTATTGTATGATACCAAAACTACTTTCTACATTACAAGCTCCTCAGGCTAGTCTGATTCATATCTTAGAAGAATACTAAAATTTTAGTCAGCTTATTGTTATTAGAACAAATTGCAAATTAACCAAATAAGCACACAATTGTTAAAAAAATAACACAAAACAAAACAGAATTGTAAGTAAGTTGGTGTTATATAAAAAGACTTTCTTTTATAAGAAAAAGGGTTTATTTATTGTGATAAACACCTTGAATTTGAAGAAAAAATAAATTGGATAAATATAAATTACACACTAAAATTTGATTGAATAATTTTTTGCAATCTACTTTAAGATATTTCCTGAATAATAAAGAAGTATTGCAGACAAAACTTCTAATGAATAAACAAAAAAAATTCTTACAACAAAGAGATTATTTATTTTTTTGCTTTTATGAGTCATGAATAATCCGAGTAACTTTGCCCATAGCAACAGTTCTTCCTGATGATCTAAGGAACACTCTTCCAAGTGCTCTGCTTTCAGAAAACGTCTCAACACAAACTGCATTTTGGAGTCTAACCTGACAATTCATTACAACAACAGAAACAACCATTTATCGAAATCGAAAATCGGTTCTTGTAAACATTTCACACAAGTGAAAGAATCGAGAGACATTTCAAAAAACCTCGAGCATTGCACTCTGTTTAGCGGTTAGACAACGAGGAGCTTTCTTTGTTGGTTCTCCTGTTTTGGGATCAAGCATTGCCACGAGTTTCACAACCGTTGCTGCTTCCTTTGCATGATGGACATGAAACTCCACCTGTAATTTTTTTTACACTACAAAGGATCAGAAAAAACGAACGAACAATGGATAGAGAAAGAGAGGGAGAGGTTCTTTTTGTTTTTTCACCTGAGAACCAAGCAAGATCGGTGTTGCGCCTTCCAAGATGAGCACTACCAATTCCAAATGAGTTGCTACTGATACAGGGAAATCAGGATGGCATAATACACCTCCAGCCATTACTTGATTTGCATCGATCCCTTGCAAAGCTATAGCTACGTTATCACCAGCTCTTGCAATGGTGCAAGCCTGAGAGTCACGCTCCAGAGACCGCACTGTTCCTTGATCTCCAGATGGCATAACCATTATCTAGCAGATAAATTTAGCCATGTAAGCCACCGGTTAAAGCAGTGTTATTCGTTTCTTTAACAACCGTAAGAAATACATAAAGTATTCTGATCAAAAGCTGTGACATAATACCGAAAATCTTCTCAACGGCCAAATATAATTTGTACTCAAAATAATACTCGGGGGACATTTGATGTTGGAAATTCAATCAAGAGGGTTCAGGTTAAGCGACTCATATGAGTACGGGAGTTAGGTTACAGTGTATCCTAAGGTCTTTTTAAGGTAGGCAGGTATAGAAATAGAATCACCGAACATGCAACCAAACGAGAAGAAAAACATTCCATCACGAAACTTGTGTACCTTGGATCCTGGCCGAACAGCTCCAGCTTCAAGTTTACCACATGCAGATACTTGCCCTTGTGGAGTTGATCTAACAACATCACATATAGGCATGAGTAGAGGTTTTGACACGTCTCTATCAGGAGATTTGACAGAGTCAACAGCATCCAATAAACATGGACCTTGATACCTGCATTCCAGCAAAAAATAAACCATTTCATGGCCTATTTCATATACGCGAAAGTGATTCTCCGGCTATATGTATCAGGAAAGGAAAAAACGGAAGCATACCATGAGGATAGGCGTTTGTCAGAGGGAGCGGTAATCAAGTTTTGGTTTTCTATGGCACTTAATGGAATCCACGTCAGAGACGAATCCTTAAAACGACAGGAGTGCAAAAATGATCCAACGTTCTGCTTAATCAAATCAAATCTTTCCTTTGAATACCCAACAATATCCATTTTGTTTACTGCAACTATGACCTGCTCCACGCCAAAGCCTCTAAGAACCCGTGCATGCTCCCTTGTCTGGCCTTTCAAATTATCAAAACCAGCTTCAAAGGCACCGACAGATGCATCTATGACAAGAATTGCAGCATCTGCTTGTGTTGCTCCTGCTATCATGTTTGGAACAAAATCTTTGTGTCCAGGAGAGTCAAGCAAAACCACATGATGTCTTTTTGAATTAAAATAAGCAACAGCCACAGTCATTGTTATCCCTCGTTCCCTCTCTTCAGCACTCTCATCTAATGCCCAGGCATATGCAAAGGACCCTTTGCCCTGATCGGATCGAAAACACAGTGTCAAGTAAACAGAGAAAAACGCGGCACGATTGAGTCTCGGACATCCAAACAAAACAACAGGTTACCTGCAACTTTGCTTCTTTCTCATATTTGTGCATTTGCTTCTGAGATATTCTTCCCAACAGATGCAATAATCTACCCGAAAGTGTCGACTTACCGGAATCAACATGCCCCACCTGCAATCAAATATTGCAACCATCAGTAATCTGCCTGGATAAAAAGTCAGTATATATTGGCCAGAAATCCAAAATACTCACGATGGCAAGATTAAGTTGACTTAGTGTGTCTGATTCTTTATCAAGAAGCATCCACTCCTCTGGCTTATGCTTAGATTTTGATTTTGGTCCTTTAATTTTAGTGTCGGTGGAATTTTCTGTTGCCTCAGTCAAAGACATCTTGGTCATAGTACCAGGAAGACTCTCTGAGGCCTCCATATGTTTGGAGGAAGAACTTGTATCGTTCGACATATCTGCTTTTTCTTTTGGCAAACTTTTCCCCGACTTTTTGCCACGGTTGCTACCTTTTGTAGAACTACTATTCAGACTATCATGTCTACCTCGTAAGCTTGTTTCTGAACTATCTCCTTCTTTCTTTGAAATATTATGTTCTGCGCTATCTTGCTTCTCCTTCTGCCTCATGCTAACATCACCTGAGATTCGTATGGTTGTATCAACATTAGATTCAAGAATATTCTAGGTACAGAACCCATCAAAATGTTCAAAACATATCATATATGTCCAATTTCAGCGGAAATAGCAAGATTGGTTGAAGCAAAAGAGAGATCATTATGGCATACATTTCCAGCATATAACCTTACTGCATCGAACTTAAAGTGAAAACCAAGTGTGGATACCTTTTGGACCAGTTTTTGAGGATGTTAGTCCATTGGAGACTAAATCATCCGGCGATGGAGCATCAAACTTGAAAGGTACTATACACAAATCAAAAAGGAAATGTCAGAGTGAAACATTTGCAACATCACAAATGCAAAGAACCAAATATAGACTCTCAACATGAATAGCTGATCAAGTTAACTGAAAACAGAAAAATTATCAAACTACAGCAAGTGCACAACCTATACTACTACCGCAGGAATTTTTAGAACTAAAAGCCTTGTGGAGATCATGAATATTCCCACGGGAAATTCCAAGCAGAGATCCCTGTTCCGTCACAAGATTCTTGTGCTCAGGCGAATAAATGACAGCCCTTTTCGGTCTATTAGATGAGACTGTTCCGAAAAGGGACTTTGCCAGTTTGGATACCGTGGGTTCTTTGCATTTGCCTTCAACTGCATAAAACACATCTATTCTACAATTAAACACCTAGAATATCAAAATCACAAGCATAAAAATCAGTCACAACTTATGCAAACTTATACTAATAGCTAATCAAGTGAACTCCAAAAACAAAACATGTAAGTTAGATCATAAAGAAAGCAGTAAACTCGTGTATTATATGCAAGAAGCAAGAACAATTATAACAACTAGATTCTCTCACTAATCTAATACAAGAATATAGATAGGAGGAGAGAAGAGAAAGTACCTGTATTCTTATTGATAATTTGGCTTCCTCCGGCCACAGGATGCCGCAGAACGCCGCAAATGTCACACACAAACATACTCTCATCATTGTCATATGTACAGATTGCACAACGCCACACGCCTTGCTGAATTTTTTCTTCCTTCGGTTCAGCAGCAGCAGCAGCTTCTTCTGTGAGTTTACGAAAAAACAAACCATCCATGAGAAAGTTAAGAGAGACAATTAACAACCACTATGACAATAAAAGGAATGGATAAGATCCATACCGTGTTCAACATCTATATCATAGTCATAATCATAATCATAAGCATCATCATCATCAAAACCATCATCATAATCATCGAAATTAGAGAATCCTTTACGAGGCATTGTTTGTTTCTGCTGCACAAAGAGGAGAAAAAAGATTACTATAGTAGTCTCAGTAACAATCAATGAATCAAAAAGAAAAGTCGAGCTAAAAGCCAACAAGATTTAGCAGCAAAAGGCTCATGCTTTGCTTCCAGAATTTAAAAAACCCATGAAGCAGAAATCGAAATCAATGAGAAACAATAGCTACTGATTCTTCGAAATTTATCATTTTTTTTTCTGGGCATCCGAAAAGAGACGTATTGTAAGAAGAAGAGCACCAACGACGATGATTTCGAGAATCATAATCCAGATTCAGTAACTTGATTTTGAAGAAGAAGAAGAAGAGAAGCAACGAGGATGATTTTGAGAATCACAATTCCAAATTCAGTAACTTGAAGTTAACAAACAATATAGATCCACAAACTTACAATAGTTTCTCGATACTGATTTTGAGAGAATCGTTCCTTTGCCTCTCTCTCTCTCGTCGCGTTGTTGAAGGAATGATCCGGATCAGGATTTGGGTCCGGGTTTGGTATCCAATTGGATAATATAAGATTCGTATCGAAAAATTACAAAAGCGTAATTAACAATTAATTTGGGCTTTTAAGTAGGCCCATTTATATCTGTTATGTTGCTTGCGAGTAGGGCAATCGAATGTTAGGGTTAGTGTTAGGGTTATTGCCTCTTCTCATAGTCTTCGACACGCCCGGCCCAAGTGGGTAGGACAGAGGTGTCTTCGTCCATGGGTCTGGACCAAATTTTAAAAAAAATTTAAGAGAAAGGCAGAGTATGTTGCCTCAACCAATCGTCTAAGCTTTTGGGACGGATAATCAATAACTGCTACACATGATTGACAGTTTCGAGGGGGGACTGAACTTTTCGACGGAACTACATGAATCTGCGAGACTGAGAGACCTTTTTCCGAATTTCTTTTTCTATTGTTCCACGAGGTTTTATAACATATAGGTTAACTCGCCTTGCGAGACAATTTCTTTCCTTTTTTTCTTTTTTTGGTTATTCTATTCCGGTGTGGCGCCAAACCAAAAATACCCGTTATGGAAAACAACAACGTTTTTCTGAAAGACTTTGATTAATTTTAAACAAGTTTATCATTAATCATAATCAAACATATTAACACACACATTATCAAGGAGAGAAGTGATCATCAGAACCTCCATGACAATCCACTTTACACTTCTCCTTATTACTCAACAAAAACACAAAGTCAAGGTTATAAAGAACAGGAACCATCAAAGCAGAGCTCAAAAACACAAGCACAGGCCCAAAGATCCATAACATCAAAGGCATTCCCATATAGAATAACCTATTACCTACCGTGTTAAGCAAGAAAGCTTTCTCAAGTAGCTCAGAGATATACTCAGGAGTCACAAAGCTTCCAATTCCGCCGAAATCATCAGAAGAAGGTTCTTGAGGAGAGTTAATAAGGATATTGACTTGGTTGATGAAGCGAATTGAGAGAGAATGAGAGAAGAAAGCGAAGAGGAAGATTGTTAGTATGGTTACGTATTTGATAGCTACTGTGAAGTCACCATGAGCTCCATATACGGCGTCGTTTAAAGGTCTTTTGATGCTATAAGTGCTGCTTAAAACCGCGGCTAGGCCTGTGCAAAGGAGGATGCAAGTGGTTGCCATTAGCGTCGCTCCCATTATCGTGTTTCGTAGTGTTTGTACCGCTAAAATGTTCTTCTTCTCGTTGTCCTGAACAAGGAAAGATCATATGTTCTTAGCTACTTGAGAACTATTAACATATAGTAAGTAATATATGCATAATGTTGTGACATTAATTGAATGATACATAGTCTCACAATACAAGTAATGTGTCATCTCTATTAGTATATCTTTAAGAATCTCTACTAATGTATCATGATATCAGTTTTTTTTTAACGTTGGAATTTTATTAATATTGAACTGAAGATATACCGGTTAAATTACATAACGAAAGAGAAGATAAAGATAAACATAATGAATAACAATGATCTTACCTATCATGTTTTTGGATGATTTTCGCATGATATATTGATGATATTTCTGTCCTAGGTAGTTTCCTAATACTATCCTCATCATCTATATCACTTTTGTTTGCATGTTACATATGTATATTTTGGACCAAAGCCTAAAATAATCATTTTAGCATTGAAATCTTCATATAGTAAAGGAAACTTTTTAAGTTAAATATGTTTCAACAATCTTCTCCTTGACCTTGATCAATAAGAGGATTACTACTAGCTACAAATTACTTTAACTATATGTATCCATTATAACGCATATATAAATGTATTCAACTATGTTATAAGATTTTGAAAGATTAAATTGAGTAATATATATACCTTCATGATGGAGGCAACCCATGTTCGACGGGCACGAGAATTAGTCCCAACGATTGTGGAGAAAGGATCGGTTCTAACCTTATACCACAAGTAGATGTGGTAACAAAACATCATAAGTAGAGCACAAGGAACAAGAACTGCATCTAAGTACCATTTCCTCCACTCCATTTGCTCTCTCTCTCTCTTTGTTCTATGTTTTTGCTCTTGTTGTCTTCAAAACTCTTAGAAACTTAGTTTGTGTTTGTGGTGGTCCTTGTCTCCATATATTTATAATGAAATCTAAATGCTAATTGAATTATTTGGTTTCACATTTTGCCCCTTAATATTACAAGAGCCACAATGGCTTTTTTTCATTTTAATATAAACTTAAAAAAATGTTAATGCCTTTCCCCTTTTAAATTTCTCTTTGTGACTTATTAGTGTTCACTAATGTACCCCACTTTGTAATCTAATTTAGAAATTTATTTTTCCACCCCATATTTGTTTAGTTACTTAACATTTTGGCCTTAGTTAAAATTAAGGTTAATGACCACTTGTCTCCCTTTTAGATTCTCTTTTTTGAAACTATATATTCCTTTCACTAACTTTATATAAGCACATGTGATATATAGATGTCCATATGTATTGAAGGAGACAAGACTTAGATTAGATTGTTTTGGACAATATGATAACAGAATAGAACATTTGTTGTATCCGATTCTAAGTACACATGTTACACTATGACCTAACTTATCTCCACGTCATTACTAGACAAGTGCACTTGTTTTATTTTTTGGTATCAAGAAAACTACCCCAAACAGAAAATTTAAACCATTAAAAATAAAAAATCATGTTCATATGGTATTGTTTTACTTTTAATAACCCATCGATTATCATATCAAATTTCGGTAAAAATGCATTTTGTGCTATGTAGTGGACTTCTCCCCGAAAGATCATTATATTGCTTGATCTGAATTTGGGATAACCAACCGACTAATGTCGGTATAACCGAATCACATGTTATCGAACTATTAGGTAAACTGTCTAAACCGAAATCCAAACGTAAACTTTTAGTAAAACTGTGTTTTTTTTTCAAAAGATGTTTGAACACGGAGAGAATGTTGCTCACACATTCCCAAACTTTGTCTGCCACTCCGCTACAGCAGTGTGGACATATATGATATTGTTGATAGCGTTAGGTTTTTACATCGACTATGGTTTCGATTCGAAATCTAGATCATAAGAGAAGTTAGAATGGAGTCATATCATTTTTGTGAATAATTGTAAGTCATGGTACTCGAATATAAGATTTGATTGATTGTTGAATAGGTGCACTTATATTTTTTTTTTTTATAAACGACAGAAAGAATATTAATGAAATAGTTGAAAGAAAGTGTCCTTGTAAAGTTTCTGATGCATGAGTCAGACCCAATTGGCTAATGTTGGTTTATCTTTTGTATTTAAAGAAGCATCGTGCTTATTAAAACTAAACACCATTTATATATCTTCATGTTTCTTTATTCATCTACGACTACTTTATATTTTTTGTTCACACTAATTTCTTTTTTAAATAATGCATAGATAACATATATTAAATATGTAGTGATTCTACAAATAGAGACGAAGTAACATGCATTTAAAGAATTTGATTTTAAAGTACCAAACACATATAATGGTTACAGTTGAAAAACAAACACATAAAATGGTTATAGAATATTCCAAGGAGTAAACAAATCATTACATTGCATGTATGCATGAAAACACTAGTCGAGACATATGGAGAAACCACTTTGAGTTTCGGGTTTAAATCTTAAAGACTCCACAATGTAAAAACTAGCAGCCGTAATAAATTACTAATTAATTTTGCTTTTTGTAATGTAGTTACTAACAAAATTCTTAACTAGTATTATGTAATTCTTTGATAAACACAAACCATACCTGCACTACTGTTTTTGTCTCGCAAAAAGTATCGTTTTGGTACTTTTGTTAAAGAATTTTAGAATATACTAGAATGCATTTATTTAATAATATGCACTTAATTAAATGATTTTTGTTAGCTATTTAAATGGACAAAACCATACTCTTTTTGACACAAAAAAACTCTACAATGACCTTTTTTTTGTAAAATAGAGAGAATAGTAAATATAGACATAGTAAATACATATATGGAAACTGTACACTCATTCAAGAGTTCCGAATATTACAAAAACGCTTATCAGATTTTTCTTTATCTGGTATCCGCTCACGAAAAAATTGCAAGCATATTGTTTAGTTCGAAGCGCTTGAATTTTATTTCATGAATTAGCATTTGAGTTTTCAACCATGTAGTGTCGTTCTACTTAATGTGTGGTTGTTAAAAAAAAAATACATATATGGAAAATAGAACCCGGCTAGAATCACATGGGCATATGATTTGATTCTTCATATTAATTTATAAAAACAAAAGGAGATTCGATATATCTCTTAATTTTCCATATGATCTAAATAAATACCTAACTTAGTTTAAAATTAGGAATGAGATTCATGAATCGGCATGCATATCTATCGGATGGTATATAGCATATAGTATAAATTCTGCACGCTAGATCTTAATTGCACTTTTAAACCTATACAACTCTCCAACCTCATTTAATAATTCACCAAATTATACATGCACATGTCAATACTTTTTCTCTTAATTAGTTCTTATTAGTAATTGAGTTATAAGAAATCAACAATCTTTACAGTATTTTACGGCCGTAAATGGCTTCGTGCAACCCAATATCTAACAATAACATTATGGAAATTAAAGAAATCCACTATGTCACTTCACGTTTTCCGGGAGGGATCGTGACACGTTATGCTGCTTTCGCAGGACCATCTTAGCTGGGAGTGGACGCGCTTCATCCAAAAAAGCGTGCAGGATCGAAAGTGGTAAAACCTTTTAAAATTAGACAGACCTACTCGGATGTGTTCAGGGTGTCTGTAGTTAATCGTGGATCTGACTATGAGGGAGAGACTAGGCCGTCTCTACACAAACTGGTCGGATACTGAATCGTAACCCAAGGCAGAGTGAAACCAGTCAAGTATGGTCCAAAAGAAAAAGGTTGATTCGACATACGAATAGTATTGTCGGGTGCCGCACGACCTTTCTCCGAAAGGCCGTGACAACTAGCTAATATGTCTTGACTTTTACACGATTACTTTAACTTTGATTTATAAAACTTAATAAATTAACTAATCTCATCTTTTATGCATAACAAATAAGGAAGCTCTTGTCCAGCAAATAGAAATGTGAGGTCCACGTTGGACCATATTTTAGTTTACATAAATTAGAAACCTAACCTAATCGCACGAAGCTCTAGTGCTCTCTAAACCTACCTAATTTTTTTTATAATATTGTTGATAAGTGGACTAAATTTGTAAATGACAACTTGTTTTCAACCAAAAGAACGAAGGTTTTTGAGTGGATGTACCTTTTAAAAAACTTGATTTGTTTTCTCTAATTTAGTACCTTCTTCCTATATTTTTTTTTGTCTTCAAAACATACTTCATTTTATGGATACAACTAAAGACTTAGACCATTCACAATGGAAGTTTTTTACCATGAACCTCCATTGTAGATGGTTTTACATCATGAAACATAAAAACTAGAGCATTTTTAGCCATACTACACACTAGCCAATTTACTGGGGTGGCGTTCGAGTTCACGTTAGATGGCTAGACCCCATTTAAGTATTTATAAATTCGATTCGGATACCCGTTTAAATTATATTAAACATGAAAAAATTCAAATGTATCAAAAAAAAATTTTCAAAAATCCCAAAACAAAAATAACATATAACATATTAATTCTAACCATCTATTTTTTAGATGGTTTTTATATGTTTGTAATTTTTTCCGGTTATATTTCGGTTAGGATCAGATTCATTTTCAGTTTTCAAGGTATTGAAATTTACGATCCCGTTCAGATATGTCACCAGATTCGGTACTATTTTTTTTCGGGCGGATTTGGTTTTTGGTTTTCCGGTTCAATTAAAATAACCATTTTAAAATATGTCTTATTTTTGTTCAAAAAAGGTAGATCAGTCCAATATTTTTATTTAAAAAATTAATCACTTTGGGCTTGTCTTATACTTAATTTTCATTTCCAAACACTAAATCTCCTGATGGGCCTAAATCAATCTGAAACTATACACCGTCAAATAAAACCACTGCCTTGACTGGATCAAACCAAAAACCTGTTCAGGATCATACCGGGTTAAGTTGGTACAACGTTGTGGTTAAGAAGCAGATGAAAATAAAATAAAAGAAGTGTGCTTAAGACTACTAGACCAGCTTCAAAGATTTGATTAAAAAAATCTCAGCAAATCTGAAGAGCAAAAGCATAGTTTTTTGATATTGGAGTAGTTAAACACCTCTCATGTCATTTTTCATTTAACAAGTAGGCTGCCTGAATCACTACTCCATTTCTCATCATCATCATCATCAAGTAAAACAAAAAAAACAATGAAGCTATGTGAGATCAATCTCTCAGAGATTGATATCATCAATAGATTCAATTTCGGACAGAAACACAGAGAGAGATAGATCTAGTACGATTTAGGGCGCTGTATTCATCTCTATAGCATCGTAATTTTTTTGCTAAAAAGTCAAACTTCAGACCCAATTCGTAAAATCGAAAACACAAGAGGATAAAAAAGACAAAGAAGAAAAGTTACAGATCAATAAAACCATGGATTGATATAGCTGAACGCATCTATTTAAAGAGGAGAAAGGAGGAGATCAATACTAGGTCAAAAGCTTTGTGGGCTTGATTTAGGCTTTTACTGTATTTCTAAAACATTTTATTTTGTGATTGATTTTGGGCTTATATAACTGGGCCTTTATGGCCCAAATATGAACCCTTTTGCTCTTGCAATGTCTCTAAAACAAAGATTAATTAGAGTTAGATATATGATTTGGAGTGGAGTAATTTGTATTAAAATTTGAGATCCTATATTACTCAAATAAATTTTAACTTTTTTTTAATAAAATTCATTGAAATTGAAATGGTGATTTTAAAATATATTTTTAAATCACTGTTATTGGAAATATTTTAAATAATAGATTTTAAGTAATTTTAAGATGTTTTAGTTAAATTTCTATGTTAAAATACAAAGATTTAAATCACATGGTTTTAGGTGAAATTACAGAGAATTTTTTATAAAAAAAAACACAACAACTTCTCTGATTCACTAAAATCTTTTAAAAACTCACTAAAAATCAAATCTCTCAAATATTTAGTTCATTTTTATACCAAACAAAGTTTTTTAAAATCTTTTTGAGCTTTTTTAAATAATAAATAATTATAATACTTTTCTTTTTGGTTGTGCATTTGACATATATAATCAAGACATAACTATATTTTTGTTTCTTGATCTTAATTAATTTATTACTATAAACCTTAATTAGATAAAAATTACTAAATCATAAATAAGACCCAATAGATGTTTTGGCCCATTTATAGTTAGTTAACAAGTTACAAAAAGGAAACAATCAAAATAAAATCCAACTACCATTTAACAGTTACGTGACAACAAGTGACAAAAAAACCATCACTGTACCAACCGGTATAAACCGATAATTCTCAATTTAACCGGTCTAATTAATCCGGTTCAATAACAAACGTTTTCTTATATTCATCACCTCTCTCTCTCTCTCTCCGCTGACTTCGTCTCCGATAATATGAATCCTCACTGGATCTTAATCTCCACACTCTTCTTCACTTCCGCCATAGCCAAAACCTTCAAAAACCTCGATTCTCAACCAAATTTCCCCTGTAAGCCTCCTAATTTCAGCTCTTACCCTTTCTGCAATGTCTCTTTATCCATATCACAACGAGCTCTTTCTCTCGTCTCTCTCCTAACGCTCCCGGAGAAGATCGAGCAACTCTCCAACACAGCTGCCTCCGTGCCTCGCCTCGGTATCCCACCGTACGAGTGGTGGTCGGAGTCGTTACACGGAATCGCCGATAACGGTCCTGGCGTTTCTTTCAACGGCTCAATCTCCGCCGCCACCAGTTTTCCTCAGGTAATCGTCTCCGCCGCGTCTTTTAATAGGTCGTTATGGTATGAGATCGGATCTGCTGTTGCTGTGGAAGCTCGAGCTATGTATAATGCTGGTCAAGCTGGGTTGACTTTTTGGGCTCCGAATATAAATGTGTTTAGGGATCCTAGATGGGGAAGAGGGCAAGAGACTCCGGGAGAGGATCCGACGGTTGTTTCGGAGTACGGCGTTGAGTTCGTTAGAGGATTTCAGGAAATTAGGAAGAAGAAGAAGAAGGTTTTGAGAAGAAGATTTGATTATGATGATGTTGATGATGACAATGATGA
Organism: Anastatica hierochuntica; assembly: GCA_900406275.1. NCBI lineage: Eukaryota > Viridiplantae > Streptophyta > Magnoliopsida > Brassicales > Brassicaceae > Anastatica > Anastatica hierochuntica. Next base: position 37,286 of record OVAN01000219.1, on the reverse strand, counting down.
TGATGCTCGTCATGATGATGATGATGATGATGGGAAACTCATGTTATCTGCTTGTTGCAAGCACTTCACTGCTTATGATCTTGAAAAATGGGGAAATTTCACTAGATATGACTTCAATGCTGTGGTAAGACTAAGATTCATGTCTTCATTATAAGTTTAGCTTATGGATTCAACTTTTTCAATTAGACTTATTCTTGGATTGAATCATGTTGCTGGATCTGTGATCGTCTCTTTTCTGTATATAGATTTATTGAGGTGTGCACCTTTGTGTTGGTAGGTCACAGAACAAGACATGGATGACACATATCAGCCTCCATTTAAGAGCTGTATAAGAGATGGTAAAGCTAGTTGCTTGATGTGTTCATACAATGCAGTTAATGGAGTGCCTGCTTGTGCGCGGGAAGATCTATTACAAAAAGCTCGAGTTGAATGGGGATTTAAAGGGTAAGTAAAAACTTGATTCATGTATTCGGAGTAGTTTGATTTAGTAAACGAATCATTTGTGGAACCTTTTGTTGTCCAGGTACATTACATCAGACTGTGATGCTGTCGGAACCATTTTTGAGTACCAAGGGTACACTAAGACAGCCGAGGAAGCTGTTGCCGATGCCATTAAAGCAGGTCATTTTGAGCTCTTTACAATTGTTTTGACTTTGTAAATGTTTTGTTTCGTAATGAAAACTGAGATGGTGATTCTTAGGGGTGGATATCAATTGTGGAACGTACATGCTTCGGCACACACAATCTGCAATCGAGAAAGGGAAGGTGACCGAAGAACAAGTTGACCGAGCTCTGCTAAATCTCTTTGCTGTTCAACTTCGTCTTGGACTTTTTGATGGTAATCCAAGAGAAGGACGTTATGGGAAGTTAGGATCAAATGACATTTGTAGCTTAGACCACAGGGAATTAGCACTGGAAGCAGCAAGACAAGGAATTGTGCTTCTGAAAAATGATCACAACTTGTTGCCTTTGAACAACAACCGTGTTTCTTCTTTAGCAATCATTGGTCCTATGGCGAAGAATATAAGCAATATGGGCGGCACTTATACAGGTTCAAACTCTTTTGTTCTTATTTCAAACCAGCAAAAATTTCTTCTCTAGGCTGAAACAGTTTGTTAAATTGTATTCTCAAGGAAAGCCGTGTCAGCGAAAGACTCTGTTCACGGAACTTCTGGAGTATGTAAAGAAGACATCTTACGTGTCTGGTTGCTCTGATGTGCCTTGTTATTCTGGTAGCAGATTTGGAGAAGCTGTTGCCATTGCCAAGGGAGCGGATTTTGTCATAGTTGTTGCAGGATTAGATCTATCTCAAGAAACCGAGGATAAGGATCGAGTTAGTCTTTCTTTGCCTGGTAAACAGAAAGATCTTGTTACTTCCGTTGCAGCTGTCAGCAAAAAACCGGTGATTCTAGTTCTAACCGGTGGAGGACCAGTGGATGTTACGTTCGCTAAAACTGACCCGAGAATCGGAAGCATCATTTGGATTGGTTATCCAGGTGAAACCGGTGGACGAGCACTCGCTGAAATATTATTTGGGGACTTCAATCCAGGTTAGTCTACCGCAAATCATAGCCTCATTTGTCAGTAATGCAGAAGCCGACCTTCCGGTTTTACATGGTCTCTGTTTCTTTCCAGGTGGAAGATTACCGATAACTTGGTATCCCGATTCATTCACGGACGTAGCAATGTCGGATATGCATATGCGAGCCAATTCATCTCGTGGATACCCCGGACGAACATACCGATTCTATACGGGACCTCAAGTTTACAAATTCGGAACCGGTTTAAGCTACACAACGTTCGATTACAAGATCATATCAGCACCAACGAAACTCACCTTATCATCACACCTTCCACGTCCTTCACACAAGAAACTACTAGTCCAACACGGAGAAGAAGAGATCCGATACTTAGAGATCGATGATGATATGACGGTTAACTCTTGCGAATCAATGCGGTTTAACGTGCGGTTTAGCGTAAGCAATACCGGAGAAATGGACGGTAGTCATGTTCTGATGCTGTTCTCGAGAATGCCGTCGGTTGTTTCCGGTGTACCGGAGAAACAATTGATTGGTTTTGATCGTGTTCATGTCCGTTCCAAAGAGATGATCGAAACAACGTTCGTGATCATTCCTTGCAAGCAGCTTAGCGTCGCGAATGATTTAGGCAAGAGAGTAATTCCTTTGGGGATTCATGTCTTGTCCTTGGGAGATTTACAACATTCTCTGTCTCTTGAATTCTGATTTTAAAGAAAAAAAAAGTAATAATAACTGTGATAAACTGAACAAAACGGTTATTGTAAAATCACCTTCTAGAAAATTGTTGAGATAGCCACGTCAGCAATAGGAGTGTGAGACGCACGCGGTGTTGTAATCGCGTGTGCGGTAGTGGAGAGTTTTTTTTTTTACAGAAGAAGATTAGCTGTCGTGGGTCCCACTAGGAAATGGTCCCCACGTCTGTCGGTGTTTAGTAGTAAAGTAAAGAATACGCAAATCCAGCGAACTCATTTTATTATTATTATTTACGGATATAACCTCCCTTTTTGTGGGTCCCACTATAAATAGTTGTTTCTGTACAGATCTAACGGTCCAAATTTTTTAATTCAGAATCCGACGGTTATTATTTGACACAACTTCGTCAAATGTAATATATATACAATTTTTACAATTTTATTCACTCAAATTATTGAGTCATTCTCGGCTCTTTCTCTTCTTTTCAGAAACTTGGATCGAGTTTCTCTTTCTCTCTCTCAATTCTTGTTGATTCTGATTCAAGAGGTCGACAAAAAAAATTTAGATTCTAGAGAAATCCAGTTATTTTGCCATCAAGTTTCTTTTTCTTTTTAATGACGAGAAAACGAAGAGGCCAGGAACGGTTCAGATTCAGCCTTAAGGGGCATTTTCGTCATTTCAGTTTAAAAATGCCGGCGTTTCTCAGTCCTGCTTATACAATCCCGGCGAGTTTTCACCGTCGATCTATAGTCTAAAGTCTCAAATAGTTTGTGATGATTATATATATAGTAGCAAATAATAAATCCAAAGAAAGTGACAATGTGTTGAAGAAACTCCCTCTCTGACCTCGCTTAAATGAAAGCGACAAAAGTTAAGAAGTTTCAAAAAATAGAGGAAAAAAATTTATATACTCTATCTGGAAAAGAAAAAAAGAAAAATATTGGGCCCATGTGATGCCGTTCAGACAGTAAATTACTAAGTTGCCCTTTTCCAACAGCAACTAAAAAATAATCGAACGGTGACGTGGATTAACAAACGCGATCTCGGCCGTCCATGTCAGATTAGTTGGGCAGCTAGATCGGGCAACGTCATCGAACAGATCTGAACCGTCAGATCTAAAATCAACGGTGGAGATATATACTAAGCTTTTTGTCGGGCAGATTTTTGTAGCCTTTAAGAAGAGACGTTTCTTCACCTTGTTCATCCTCGTTCTCAAATAAAAAAAAGTTGTCCTTTCTTCTTCTTCCTTTTTCCGATCGTCGGAATTTTTTCTCCGGTGGTGTTAAGTTTTTAAAATCATTCTGAATTTCTGATTCTCTGATCTGATTCCGGCGGAAGATAGAAGAGAAACAAAACCCCTTTTCCTTCAAATGATATTGAGCTCTTCGATTTTCGTATGGCACCAGCGGTTTTGGCTAACCTAAACGAACCATCGTTGTTGAGAAAATGTGGTGCCGTTTATATGAAGAAATTCACAAACCAACAACCTCTCTCTTACGATGATCCTCTTTTCACAAACCCTAACCCTAAGCCGATCTCTGCTTATGGGAAAAATTCGAGCAAGGGGCTTGATGATTCGTTTGCTTTTGGTGACTACGTTTCATTTGATCTTGATGGATCCACCGTGAGTGATCTCAGGGAGCTGAAGAAGCGTTTGAATTCGGAGCTTGAGCGAGTTCGGTTCTTAAGGGAACGAATCGAATCGGGTACGTTTGTGAGTGGTTCTGTTTACACTACTCCGTCTCGTAGCTTTGCTGATGAAACTAATGACGTTGGGATGATGAAGAAGAAGACGAAGAAGATGAAGAAAATTGGTCAAGGTCAGAAACGAAACTTTCCGTTTGATGTTAACGAGTCTGGCTTTAAACGTCCGGTGGCTTTGGATCCGAAGTCGGAGAAAGTGTTAGCTCGTTTGATGACGTCGTGTGGTCAGATCTTAGGGAAGCTTATGAAGCAGAAATGGTCATGGATATTTGATAAGCCTGTTGATGTTTTAGGTTTAGGGCTTCATGATTATCATCTGATAGTGAAGAAACCGATGGATCTAGGTACGGTGAAGTCGAATTTAGAAAAGGGTTTTTATAAATCTCCGGTTGATTTCGCCGCCGATGTTAGGTTGACTTTCACTAATGCGATGGCTTATAACCCAAAGGGTCAAGATGTTTATTTAGTGGCTGAGAAGTTTCTGGGTCAGTTTGATTCTTGGTTTAATCCTACATTGAAGAGATTCGAAGCTCAGAATCTGAAACTCATGGGGTCACCATCTTCACCAAAGCTTGAACCTGAGGTTAACGAAAGAGTTTGGAATCAAAATCAGGTGGCGGAGAATGCAAGGGAAGGACCTGAACAGATATCTATAGCTAAAAAAGTGGATTCAGTGAAGCCATTGCCTACATTGTCTCCTCCGGTGAAGGAGCTGCCTTGTGTCCCTTCTCCTTCTCCTCCTCCGTCACCAGCACAGCCACCGCCGCCACCACCACCGCCGCCACAGCCGGTAGCATGTTCAGATGTGGTGGAAGGTAATAAGGGAAGGAAGAAGAAGTTACCAAAGCCTAAGGCTAAGGATCCAAACAAGCGGCCGATGACAATGGAAGAACAAGGGAAGCTTGGTATGAATCTGCAAGAATTGCCTCCTGAGAAGCTCGGACAGTTGATTCAAATTCTGAGGAAGAGAACAACACATTTGCCTCAAGACGGCGACGAAATTGAGTTAGATATAGAAGCTTTAGACAATGAGACTCTATGGGAGCTTGATCGTTTCGTCACGAACTACAAAAAGATGGCGAGCAAGATCAAACGACAAGGGTTTATCCAGAATGTGTCAACTCCACAAAGAAACATGGTAAAAAGCAAAAATTTATGAGTTCCAACTGTTTCGAAACAGCCGATCATTGTTTCTGTCTTGTTAGTAGTACTGAATTTTTTGTTTATTGGCAGCCTCTGGTGACAGAGATGGATAGTGCTGAGAAGAAAGCGAGAAAAGGAAGTGATGCAGGAGAAGAGGATGTAGACATTGGAGAAGATATACCAATTGAGGATTATCCATCAGTGGAAATCGAAAGAGACGGTACAGCTGCAGCGGCAAGTGGCGGGTCTAGTTCTTCCGGTAGCTCCAGTTCTAGTGGCAGTTCTTCGTCTAGTGGTAAATAAAAATTTCCCCTTTCATCTATTTCTATTGTTACATGTTTCATTCTTTTACCGATGTTTAAACTTGCGTGTTCTGTGCAGATTCGGAGTCAGGGAGTTCATCGGGAAGTGATTCAGACGCGGATAGCGTGCAATCTCCATTCGTGGACGCAAAAGAAGCCCAAAGTTGAGGAAGATATTAATTCTTCAAGCAGCTTCTCATCTTTTTGCTTATAGAAGCATAACAAGTTAACAACTCTACGAGACTAGAATCAGCGAATGTGGAACTTGGATGGTTGTAAAGGGGAAGGATGGGAAAATCGAATCGCGAGTGTTAGGGAAACAATAGCTAGAGAAGGGGAAAAACAAATTGTAAAGGGTTAGTTAGAAATTTGTAGGTTGAGCAAAGAAGAAGTGGAAGAGATGTTTCTTTTGTCCTCTTTTAATATTCAGGTTCTTTGTTCTTTCAGTTAATTTGATGACACTATGAACAGAGACAAAGGAAGACAAGAGAGATCTTTTGGTATCCAGAAAGTGAAGTGATGTTCCTTTTTCTTTGTCCCCATTAATCCCATTTTGTCTGAAGGTGAAGAAGATTATTTTGACCCAACCTATACGGATAAAATGTGCATGGCATACTCAGTGAACAAGATTTTTATTTTATTTGATGACATTAATATATCATAAAGTCGAGAGTCAAGACATAGAAATAGCAAAAGGATATTGATCAGACCGATAAGGCTTATTAGTTTTAAGCAGAAGCAGACAAGAGTCCATTGTGTCTGAGCAAAGCTTCTGGTGAAGGTTCTCGTCCTCTAAACTCCACAAACACCTGTTTCATTCAACATTACCATTACAGAGTCATCATGATATAAAGCTCTGGATATAAGTAGAACGTAAAGGCAGTGAAGAAAATTTATACCTGAAGAGGTGCTTTTCCTCCTCCCAGAGCAAGTATTGTGTTTCTGAATCTCTGTCCTGTTTCTTTAACAGCCTGTGTGTTGTAACCCAAAACAAAGAAAGAAGAAATGTTCATCATAATCTGGGAAATCGAAATTGAACGTTCAATACGATTTGTTTTTGCAGTATGTACCTTGATGTCATCCAATCCCGCATCTTCAAATGCTGAAAACGCATCCGCAGATAAAACCTCTGCCCACTGCAGGTTTTCCCGCAAAGTTTATCTTAATTTTTGACTCAAGAGATATTTTGTGCTAGTGAATTGTATAGAAACAAGAGAAAATTATATGTACCTTGTAACTGTAATATCCAGCTGCATAACCGCCTGGCAAAACATGAACAGGTAAATGAGAATATGAGACGAAAGAAAACTACAGAAAGCACCAAATCAACGCAAGCAGATTACCTGCAAATATATGGCTGAAGCTACAGAGGAATCTATCCTCAGGAAGTGGAGGGATCACTTGTGTTTTTATGGACACTCTTTGGTCGACATCGTAGATAGACTCTGTCCCACCTGGGATATACTTTGTGTGCAGCTCCAGATCAACTGTAGCAAACTTCAACTGTAAACAAAACAAGAGCCAAATTTACTGAAATGTACTGATTTTTCTACAGTTGTGCTCGGCAGAAGAGAGCCTCGGTACTACTATATATGAACATCAGCGGTTCGGTCTGATTTACTGACCTGACGAAGACTAAGGGACCCAGCACGGAATGTTCTTGCAGCCAGGAGCTTCTTGTATACGTTCTCAGGAAGAGTTTCTCCTGTTTGATAATGCTTAGCGATGCTCATTAAGGTGTCCCTAAAATCCGACACTCAGATAATATTAGTTACAAGTAAAAGGCCTCTACACAGCACAGCAAAGTATTTGCCGGAATGAGAAGAATCAACGGAATGCCACCAACGGTTGTATATTAAAATCAGCAATGAATTTTTGAATCCAGATACCTGTGGTAGCACCAGTTCTCCATAAACTGAGAAGGCAATTCAACTGCGTCCCACTCGATATTTCGGATACCAGCCACTAGCCCCTCATCCTCTTTGGTAAGCATATGTTGAAGAGCATGGCCAAATTCATGGAACACAGTTTCTACCTGTAAATCAGAGTGAAATTATTGTTATAAAGAACGAGGATCATGAGTTCTTGTCCATGTGCATAAGAGTAAGATTATCAAGATTCATGCCAATCTCCGACATTAATTCCAAAAGCACCAAAAGTTCCAAGTCTGGAAAGCTACACATAGGACTTATGCTACCCCAATGATTGTTAGATTTTTTTCATAGCACGGCTCTTTACGCCATCAATAAGAAAAGTTCCGTGAGTAATACTGTTCCACTTCAAAATAATACATGGAGTAAGTTTTTCATGTACCCACATAACTTTAAATTATGAACAAACTAATCTAGAGGGCATGGCCACTCAGTCTCTTACCAGCTACCATACGACACGCAGCATCTACTTTATAGTTGGTTATGTTAACTATTTCTATACTTCAAAATTCAATATAAGCTGCAAGTGATTTTAAAATCCATGTTTTTCATTACCTCACGGAATGTCATAAGGCTTGGCTTGTCACCAACTGGTGGAGTTTGATTGCAGACCATGTGTGCAACAGGTAGCCTAACAGAAGAACCCTTCTGAGCCATGACTCGGCTACGGGAAACAACTTCATCCATCCAAGCACCGTCTCTTTTTTCTGATGGGCGAGAGTACGGATCAAAGTAAAAGTAAGCTATTGGATTTCCAGACGAATCTTTGACGCGGTAGAACTTAACATCGGGGTTCCAGACCTTTAGATCAATAATGCATATCATGTTAACAAAGATAATAATGTGATGGAGATAAGCAGAAACACAACAGATTAGATTCCATATTTTACCGGAGCTACACCATCTGCTGGCTTAACATCAATTCCAAAAAGTGTCTCAGCTAGACTGAAAAGTCCATCCATAACCTTAGGCAGTGAGAAGTAGGGTCGTAGTTCTTCCTAAAAATACAATCAGCGAGTTGTAAGCGTCAAGAGTTTGAAATTGGCAGTTGAACAACAAGCGAAAGGAATAGGAACACCGACCTCGTTTATATCATATTTGGATTCACGTAGCCTTTCACTCCAGAAGGTGATGTCCCAGTGAGTTAAACTGTCAGCTTCTGCAGCACCTTGATTCTTTGCAAAACTCTTAAGGTCTTCTATGTCTAAATCCATAATACACGAGAAATTATTTAGGGTTTCGTTTCAACAGGCTGATGCAAAAAAGACTATGAGGGTCACTGTCTGGACAGGTTAAAGCAGTAATAGCTTACTCGTTTAAAGATTTAATTGATTCATCAAAAGTTACCTTGAACAGCCGGATCCCAAGAAGCAACGCGAAGCTTTTCTAGTAGCTCATCTGCTTTCTCTACAGTAGCCATTTTCGTGGCCAAGCTTACCTGGATTAGGAGAGTGACATTAGTCCAATGTATAAAAGAGGAGTAGCTTCACTTCGTTAGATGACTATACCTCAGCATAATTATTGTAACCAAGAAGCTTAGCCTTTTCTAGACGAAGCTTCAAAATTTGGTCAATAATTGCTGTATTATCGAGATCACCCGAAGATGCACGAGATAAATAAGCACGATAGACTTCCTCACGCAGAGCACGGTTTTTGGCATGTTGCATGACAGGGAGATAACTGGGAGCATCCAGTGTAATGAGCCATGGTCCAGTGTCAGCAGTTGCATTTTCATGGCCCTTATGTCATATATCGAGATAGTAAGATACATCAACAACTGAAAAAATCCCAAGAAAAGGATATGAAACTTATACACATCTTTCAGATATTGTTAATACCTTAGAAACAGCTGCTTGTGCAAAAAGTCCAAGTGCAGATGGCGGCAAACCGTCAATCTCTTTCTTCTCTGTTATCAACTTTTCAAACTTCTTTGTAGCATCTAATACATTTTCAGAAAACTTATGCGAAAGTTTTTCAAGTTCCTATAATGGAAAGAAGAAAACCAAGTAAGCAGGCGATATTGCTAACTACACAAAAGCCATGCTTGTAGACATATGAAGCTATGAAAAACCTAAAACCATTTCCTATGCAAGCTGACAAATATATTAGTCAAGAATTTTTAGAAACCTGTTCAATTTTGTTAAATTCTTCTCTCTTGTCGTCTTCAAGAGCAATACCACTGAGAACCGCCTCCTTTATTTGTGCTGAGAAACACATGGATGCCATAGTTAGTATACATCTCTAGACACCAAGAATTTAAAAAGATACCGGTTGAAGAACAAAATGTGTTCCATCTATTTGCCCCAATTACAATTACTTGCCTTCTACTAGTCGTTGACGAGCTTCGCTCAGTGTTTTCCAGTCTGGTGATTCTCGAATAGACTTAAACGCATTGTAAATGGGTTTGCTCTGCCCCATCCTAAGCTGGAACTTCACCTTCTCTGGCTGTAGTGTAGATGAAAGTAGGGTTACGATAACATCAAAGCACATAATTCGAATCAAACCACTCTCCGAGCAGAGAAACACTTGGCAATAACAGTTATAAACTACCTGAACTTCTTCAATGGCCGCACGAAGCTCAGGTGTGTCCTTAACAGCCTTAAGGTGATTAATCATTCCCCAAACAACAGATAACCTATCAATAATCTTCTCTAATGGCTCAACTAGCTTTGGCCATGAAGGCTCCACAGTTTTCTCAAGCTGCTCCAATTCAGCTTCCTGGATCAAAACCATTTCGCACAATCGTTCCCAATAACATAGACAAAAACAGATGCAATATTCAATTGATCTGTTCATAGGGATCAATAGAATCAATATCAAGAAGTTTCAAAAAAATATTGCAGAAAACTGTATGATCATGGAGAGTGATTCGATAAGTACTACAAGGACTATGATAAACACTCGAGATCATTCAATACGATGAGTCAAAACAGAGACGGGAGAGAAAGAAGAATCGTACGAGCTGCTTCAACAGAGCGCGAACGCCAGGTCTGACATGGTGTGCATCGACGGAATCAAACGGAGGGAACTCGAAGTTCTGCAAGAGAGGGTTCGTAGAGAGAGAATCTTCAGAAGCCATTGAAGGAGACGACGAGAAGGAGAGGAAGCGAAGAGAATGAGACGCGGAGGCAAAGCGAAGTTTGGATCTGGGAGAGAGACAGAAAGTGAAAGAGGAATATCAATACTATTTGCGTTTGCGTTTGCGTTTGCGTTTGCGTTTGCGTTTGCGTTTGCGTTTGCGTTTGCGTTTGGCGATTTGTGTATTGGCTATTTAAAGCGTTGCGTTTCATCTGAGATTAATGCTAAAGGGTAGTTTCGTCAGATCAAAACTTCTATCACTCTTCAAAGTTACCGGACCTGGAGAATTCATGCTTGGTTTCACAACGTGCACACCAAGTGTTCGACGAAATGATCTCTGCGTGATGAAAGATAAGTCATAGCAAAATAATCCATTTTTGTCTGAACTGCATGATACAAGATGTAGTTATATGTTAACTAAGTTCTACTTTTCTATATAAAAAAATTCTCACATAGCTTTCGAAGATAACGTTGTTTGATACCTGGGTTTGTTCTTGCACGTTAGAATAAGATAATGTCAATGGGTTTGCTTTATTGAAGAATTGTTTATCGATTCACATTCCTTTTCATGATTTAACAGATGACTTGGTTGACAAGACAAAGAAAAAAAAGTCTTTGGTTATGTAAGCTTGAGCTGGCTAATATATTTTTTTTATTAATCCTAACTGTTGATCATTGACTTTGATCTCTTTATACATTACAGTTTAAGCTTATAGTTTTGTGTTTTTCGATTTGTGGAAAAACAGAACAGACCCTTTGCACTGGATGCACCATCTGTGTTTGCTGATTAATCGTCTCTTGTTCAATATTTTGTGATGATTTTGAAGCTATGAGACATATCTATCAGTTTTGGGGATGAACATTCAAACATGTCTTCCACATTTTGTTTTATAATCTTTCATGTCATTTTCATTAAAGCAATCAAAACAGAATTTTCAATTGTGGGTATGATTTGTTTAGTGTTAAGGTCAACTTTTCTTGGTGACTTAAATGATTTGTTTATATCCTTGTGATAAGGCTTTCAGATGTATTCATGGTTTAGTCCTTGACTTGTTTGGTCTCTTGTGCTAATAGCTGCTTCTGTCTTGCAAATGGCTAATAGCTTGATCGTGTTCTTTTCCTTTGTTTTGGTTCTCCCTTTTGTATGTTCAATTCAGTTTAACATACCTCGTTTTCCATCAGATGATCCTGAAATAGCATACCAAGGAGATGCAATAGCAAACGGAGCCGTTGAGCTTACAAACATTGCCTACACATGCCGTTCAGGTTGGGCTACTTACGGTAAAAAGATCCCTCTATGGGATCCGGCTATAGGTAAGCCTTCGGATTTTAGTACCCGTTTCGCCTTCAGGATCGATACCCGGAGTGTTGCATACAAGAACTTTGGTCAGGGGTTCGCTTTCTTTATAGCTCCTGCTGGAATCCAGATACCTCCAAACTCAGCTGGTGGTTTCTTGGGTCTGTTCAATGAAACCAACACTAAATCTTCTTTTTTCCCGCTTGTTCATGTCGAATTCGACACGTTTAGAAATGATGAATGGGATCCTCTTGATGTGCAATCGCATGTGGGAATAAACAACAACTCTCTTTCTTCCTCTAGCTACACTGCTTGGAATGCAACCACACACAACCAAGATGTTGGCCGTGTAACGATCCTCTACGATTCGGCTAGATTAAACTTGAGTGTCTCTTGGACTTACGACACGACATCTGATCCTCGTGAGAATTCAAGCTTATCTTACATCATTGATCTTTCAAAGGTACTGCCTTCAGAAGTTACAATTGGGTTTTCTGCAACAACTGGATCGGTCACCGAAGGAAATAGACTTCTGTCATGGGAGTTTAGTTCAAACTTGGAGGCAGGAGATATAGAGCAAACTCAAAAGGACAGGAAGGCGTTGATAATCGGTGTTTCAATTTCCGGGTTTGTTTTGCTGACCTTTTTGATTGTTTCGCTTATCGTCTTCTTGAAAAGGAAACAGAGGAAGAAGAAAGCAGAGGAAACAGAGAACTTGACATCGATAAATGATGATCTGGAAAGAGGAGCAGGACCAAGAAAGTTTAGTTATAAGGAACTTGCATCAGCTGCTAACAACTTCTCAGATGATAGGAAGCTAGGGGAAGGAGGGTTCGGTTCGGTTTATAAAGGGTACTTAAACAGCTTAGATATGATGGTTGCGATAAAGAAATTTGCAGGCGGATCTAGGCAGGGAAAAAGAGAGTTCATAACCGAAGTAAAGGTAATCAGCAGCTTGAGACATCGAAACCTTGTGCAACTCATTGGTTGGTGTCATGAGAAAGATGAGTTTCTAATGGTATACGAGTTCATGCCAAATGGTAGCCTCGACTCCCATCTATTTGGTAGAAGGCCGCATCTCGCTTGGCCCGTGAGGTGCAAGATAACTATTGGTCTAGCCTCTGCGGTGCTTTATCTTCACGAGGAATGGGAACAATGCGTTGTCCACAGAGACATCAAAGCGAGTAACGTGATGCTAGACTCCAATTTCAATGCCAAGCTCGGTGATTTCGGGTTAGCTAGATTGATGGACCACGAGCTTGGTCCACAGACTACAGGGTTAGCAGGAACATTTGGTTACATGGCTCCTGAATACATAAGCACGGGACGGGCTAGCAAAGAATCTGATGTTTACAGCTTCGGAGTTGTTACATTAGAGATTGTTACCGGCCGAAAATCGGTCGATCCAAGACAAGGAAGAGTGGAGCCTGAAACAAGCCTTGTGGAGAGAGTATGGGATTTGTATGGGAAAGGAGAAGTTATCAAAGCTATTGATGAGAAACTTCGGACCGATGGGTTCGATAAGGAGCAAGCGGAATGTCTTATGGTTGTAGGTTTATGGTGTGCTCATCCTGATAGAAACTCGAGACCATCAATAAAACAAGCGATTCAAGTGTTGAATCTTGAAGCACCATTGCCTCATCTTCCGACCAAAATGCCGGTTGCTACTTATCATGTGTCGTCTTCGAGTACCGCAACATCGGTAAGCTCTGGTGGTGGAGCTAATGTAACGTTCTCAAGTGCTCAAATTGGTCGTTGAGCAAGAGATAATGTGTTTGCTTGCTGTGTGTATATTCTTCTTTTACTCTTAATGCTTCTGTGTGCGCGCGTGTGTGTAATGTTTATTTAAGTTCTTGTGTTTCTATATCATTGTTCTTGTTTCTTTGACATCTACATCTAGCTAGGCCTAGGCATTTAATCCGAACCCGAAAACCCGAACTGAACCTGACCCGGAATATCTGCATCCGAACATGAACCATAACATGAAAAAACCCGATCGAATTAGGATCCCATATCAAAGTAATTCGGGTTTATGGATTCACCCGAACTGAATCCAAAATCCGAATTAGTAGATGGATACCTCGAATATTTGCACACATATATACATACACTCTTACCTTTATATGCATATACCGGAACATCCAAAAAATCAGAAAATTCTGAACTGAACCCGGAAAATCTGGTAAAATCTCCAGAAACCCAAAAAATCTGGTAAAAATGGAGAAACTAGAAAAAAATTATCAGAACTATTCGAATTTTAGTGGTTTTACAAAATCTGATCTGAACCCGAAAAAACTCGAACTGAACCAAATCCGAAATGTTCAAAAATCAGAATAGAACTTAAAATCATGAACCCGGAAACCCGAACTGATTGGGAGCCCGAACACCGAGTCCAATCATGAACCCGGAAACCCGAACAGATTGGGAGCCTGAACACCGAGTCCTAAAAAAGTAAAACAATTAATCGCGCCAGGTAGGGGTCGAACCTACGGCCTTCTGCTTAGGAAACAGACGCTCTATCCACTGAGCTACAGGCGCTTTTGTTCTACACAATATCGTTATTTTAATATATAATTTTAAAATGTCATATCATAGAGAAAATTGGTTGCACCAACTTCTCTTAACTGAAATTCACATTGTTGAGTTTGGTGGCGATTTTAATTGAGATTTTAGAGCCGACCAAAGAGAGAGAGCAAAAGAGATAATTAAGTCTTTAAGAAAAAAAAAATAAAAGAAGAGATGGTTATGGTATTTTTAACGGGTTTAGTTCACTAACTAACACACAATAACTTCCTTACTACTACACTACTAATTTACTTGGGACAACTCTAATTACTAAACTTTTTTTCACTTACTTTGCAATATTAGTTTGAGATTTTTTTAAAAAGTTCTTTTGCATGTCATATATGTCACGGTTTTTCGCGGATTATGTCAAAATTTTTTGGTTTAAATGTTAAAATTTTATACCATTTTTAATTTTTGACTGATATTATAAAGAACAAAAGTGGCGGAAAAGAAAATAAAAACTACGACAACAATCAAATACTAACGGAAATTCCGATTTCTTTTTTTTTTGATGACCAAGAGGTTCAAAGCCCATGGGTCCCTAATCTCCCCAGGGCGGGGTCAGACCAGGTAAGATACTCGCATTTGGTGAGCCAACTCCTCCCAACGTAGTTCGAACCCAAAACCTCCTCTTTTAATCGAAGAGTTCTTACCACTGGACCAACACTTCGTTGGTAACCCCCATTTCTTAAAAACTAAAAGGACTTTAGAATTAACCAAATGAGCTAACTAGAAAGCATCAAGGAACTAGGTAGACCATAATAACAAAGCGTTGCCACATGGCATGGAAGTCATAGTGAAAGCATGAGACCGAACTCGGTAGAATTAGGCTTGTCCAAAACACGACTCCGACAAATTGACTAGCATTTCTGCGCAATTTGTTAAGCATTTGATCAACGGTTGCTACAAACCTTTAGCTTGACCAAAAACATATTATGTCAATTTGAGACGGACAAGTGTTAAAAGTAGGAATCGTAACAAGTCAAATTAGTAATCACTTGGTCATGGAAAGTTAGTTGATTTTAATGTCTTTGGTGGTAACTCATAAAAGTTATCTTATCCTTGAAATTTAAAAAATCCATCAACGCTTACTATAGTGTTATCTAATAAGAAACCTAGATTTGTGTTTATTATTTTTGTAGTCTCATTGGAACAAGTTTGAAGTGGGTCTCTCACGCATTGTCACGCTTGACAATGGTGGTTACGTTAAAACCTAAACAATTTAAGACATCATTACATATAGATAACTTTTAATATCAATATCATTTAACTTTTTTATTAATTCGTAAAAAAAGAACGGGTGATCTTGGATTTCCAACTTCAGCTCTACAATACCCGTCGAATATATATAATTTTTTGTTTGGATTCGGTTCTCGTAGACTCGAATTTGGGTATGGTATTCGGGTTTTTCAGAGTTTTCGGATGTTTTTGCTATTTTTGGATATCCGGATCAATTTGAGTACTCGGTTAGAATATTTATTTGAGTGTTTGAAGATTTTGGGTATTTATTCATGTTTCAAATTTGGATTTAGTTTAGGTTCATATTTTTTGTTTTCGAACTTTTAAATACATTTTCAAATTCATATCGAGTTTGAATATTACCCGAAATCTGAATTACTCGAAGATAAGATCCATCCGTTTTTCAGTTCGAATTCGACTTCGGTTCAGATCTTTCAATTCGGAATCGGGTTTAGATTTAGGTTTGGAGTAAAATGCCCGCCCGTAAAACACATGCATTATATAGTACTAGGAAACTAACTTTTTGTATGATGTGGTTCGAAAGTGATGGTACAATTTGGATAAAATACTAACATGGTTGGACATTAAAGTTTAACATTTAATGATCGATGGCTTAATTTTGTAGTCAAATTTGTCTGCCATATGTTTCCTCTCTTTATGGCGCCACAAAATTTGAAGAAAAAAGGGAAACAAAGTAGAAGAATCAGACAGCACTTATCATTGTAAACTAAGTTTTGTCAACCCCTAAAAGTGCAAATCCACACACTCTAACTATTGTTTTCTTTGTCCTAAATTTTACTTTTTTTTTTTTTTGGATAATCGGAAGATTCAGAGTTTGTGACCGTAATCTTCAAACGGTGTTAGATCAAATTCGATAATTCAAAAAGTTTTTTTTAATCGTTGATCCAACACTTGACTGGTCTCGATCTTTTTCTTTCAACTCCTTCCAACACAATTTAAATTCGTCACCTTGTTAATTCAAGTGGCTTTTACTACCGGACAAACACCTCGTCAAATCAAGAGACTTTTTATATGAATTTTTAAAATGAACATATACCCAAATCAAATGGAAGAAAAATTGGTTTGCTGAAAAAACAAACAAAAAGGCCATTAAAAAGTAATTAATATTTCACATGGGCTATTTATTTCTCCATCGCAAATTAGCTATTTGGCGGAAAATATAATTTAAGTGAAATATAAATAATCTGAAGAAAAAAACTTTAAAATAAAAAAAAATCTCAATTCACTAACAAGCAAAGGTGATGTGTCTAATTTATTTGACAAAAAATGTGCACAACCAACTCCACATATTTAATTAAAACATATAGCTATAAGGCGTTAGTTACGGCAATGAAATCTCTAATCACATCATATTCCGTAAATTCTGTTTCCTTTTTGTCAAATAAATTAGGTGTGTCACTTCTTAGTTCTTGTACAACATACACTATATTAAAATTGAACATTTTATCCTATTTTATCCGAACCGAACCTGATCTGAAAACCGAATACAAATCCGAACTAACATACAAAAATATCTATTCAGTTTTTCGGTACTTCGGGTATTGGGTAAAACATATGAATCTGAACGGATATCCAAAAAACACGAAAATTCCTAACCGAATCTGAATCTGAAATCCAAAAGACTCAAAACACCTGAAAGCCCTGACTCGAATCCGAAACCAAACCCAAGTCCGAGTTACCTAAAAAACCTTTAAAAAACCCGAAAATTTTAAAAATGAAAAATATGCGGAGAAACCCGAACCCGAAAAGCCCAAAAACATATAGGTATTTCAATAGCTTTACTAAATCTGATCCGAATCTCAGTGAACCCGAACCGAACTTTTCAAAAGCCTAATGGATTCTAAAGGGATGGAATTTGAGACTCGAACCCGAATCCGATCCGAACCGGACTCTGAACTCCCAAACCTACACATTATTAAATTATTAATATATATTATGCGACTTGACTTGCAGTTGAAAGAAATAAGAAAACTAAAGTTGAATTTGATTAGGTGGAGTTGTATAAATATAGCAGAGTGAGAGAGAGAGAGATTCTAATACATTTCCTCTCAGCAAAGCTTAACTCTTCTTCTTCTTCTTAACTTTCTTTTTCTTCCAAGAATATCAATTTCTCTTTATTTTCAGACATAACAAAAAAACAAAACAAATTTTCGTTATTTTTCTGTTCTTGTTTCATTTTTTTTGCCTTTTCGTATTCTTTCTGTTTTTCCTCCTGAGAATTTTTTTTTTTTTTACAATGAAACTTTGAGTTGAAACTTGATTCAAAAGGCTTCTTCTACCTTTTAGCTATGGCTGTTGAAGGTAAAAACCCTAAAGCTTGAAACTTTTTCCATCAATTGAAATTTTCTGGGTTTTATACACTAAAAAAACAAGAAATTTTCCTTTTTTTTCTTTTAAATTTTTTGTTTGGTTTTAAGGAATTTACACAAACAAGCTTCATGAAACAAGAACTCACTTTTTTTGTTTGTCTTCCTCAAGAAAAAGAGACAGAGAAGAACCACAAAGAAAGCAAAGAACATCAAGAGATAGAGCTTAACAGAGACGATTTAGGTCTTGAAGATTCATCTTCATCATCTGATTCATCTCCAAGAGGTGTTCTTGGAATCACCACACTTATGGCTTCAGACACTGACAATCACAGTAGTTGCAGCTCCTGCTCCTCTGGCTCTGATGATAAATCATCATCATCATCATTATCATCATCATCATCGCCGTTTTTAAATACGCCTAAAAACGTTTCATCTTCTTCTTCTTCTTATGGTCTTCAATGGAACAAAATGATTGAATCTATCAAGAAAAAGTCCATTAGAAGACTCACAGTGATTCCTCTTTTAGCAAGTTACGAACTAACTCGTAAAAACTTGCGTCGCAAGCAACCGAAATTTTCTCCATCTGAAAATTGTGGCTTCCCTTGTGAAGCTTTCTTCATGGCTAAACCCTCTTGGCGAAACTTCACATACGAAGAACTCGCTGCAGCTACCGACAATTTCAATCCTGGTAAAGACACAAACAAATATCCAAAACCCTAAATTTGGATTGAGATTTGAGAAAGCAAAGTTTGCTCTGTTTTTTTCTTTGTTAGAGAACATGATTGGTAAAGGAGGACATGCTGAAGTATACAAAGGGGTTTTGTCTGATGGTGAAACGGTAGCGATCAAGAAACTTATGAGTCACGCAAAGGAAGAAGAAGAAAGAGTAAGCGATTTCCTTTCAGAGCTAGGTATAATCGCACATGTAAATCATCCAAATGCAGCTCGGCTTCGCGGTTTTAGCAGTGATCGCGGTTTACATTTTGTTCTTGAGTACTCTCCTCATGGCAGTCTCGCTTCTTTGCTCTTTGGTAATCTTTAAAGTCTACTTCTTTTTTTCTGAAAATCTTTGTGTCTACATTGATTGTGATCTTTTGTCTCTTTGATCTTTGTAGGAACAGAGGAATGTGTGGAGTGGAAGATAAGGTATAAAGTGGCTTTAGGTATAGCTAATGGTCTGAGTTATCTTCATAATGCTTGTCCAAGAAGGATCATTCACCGCGATATCAAAGCTTCTAACATATTGCTTAACCGCGATTACGAAGCTCAGGTAAATGATTTTAGACAACATCTCTCTTGAGATTTGGTTGGTTTAAGAACAAACAATGTATGTTTTGTTTCAGATTTCAGATTTTGGACTTGCAAAATGGCTTCCAGAGAATTGGCCTCATCATGTTGTGTTCCCAATCGAAGGCACATTCGGGTAAAAAGACCGAATGCTTCAAAGTTTTTCAATGAACAGCTTAGATGTTCAAATTAAAAACCGGTCTCTTTTTGTTCTTCCTAGATATATGGCTCCAGAGTACTTTATGCACGGCGTTGTCGATGAGAAGATCGATGTGTTTGCCTTTGGTGTGTTGCTATTAGAGATCATAACTAGTCGCCGAGCTGTTGATACAGCAAGTAGGCAGAGCCTTGTTGCTTGGGTAATACCATAATGCATATGGTACTCTCTCTTTAGAGCTGAAGATCTTTTTGTTTACCTTTTCGATTCGGTCATTCAGGCAAAACCTTTTCTAGAGAGGAAAAGCGTCGAAGACATTGTGGATCCGCGGATAGGAAATGAGTTTGATCCAACAGAAATGAGAAGGGTTATGTTGGCAGCTTCAATGTGCATACATCATATAGCCACAATGCGACCTAACATGATCCGCGTATAGTTATCTAAATCTCTCCCAACTTCATAGATCCATACGGCGATATTTGGTTTTGACTAGACAAGTGTTTGAATGTGAATTCTTGTTGCAGGTTGTGCAGCTATTGCGCGGAGAAGATGTGCAAGCAGAGCAACATCATAAGCTAACAAGTGAAAGAGCGGCGACTATGCTCGCTTGCGATCTACAAGATCACACCTCTTCTTCATACCATGACGAACTCAGCCGCCATAGGCAACTCTTGATGGAGTGAGTAGAAGCAATCTCATCTACTTAACAAACTGTTTTTCTTCTTCTTTTTCGGCTTTTTCGCTGTTCTTGACTTAGTTTTATGATGTGGTTTCACATCATTTTGCTTCTTCTTCTCCTCCATTGGTTTGCTCCCTTTTGGTCATCCCCAACCAAACTGTGAATATCATCATGTCATGTATCTCTTTTGTTAGTCTCACTCAACCTCAAAAGAGTTGTCAAGTTTGTTACAAAGTCCATTGCTTTGGCTCAATCACAAACACACCAGGATCCTAAACTAATGTACCTAACCAAGATCACACCACAGCACTCAAGTCTTCCACTCGACTCAATCCCGCGGCTCAAGTCACTCTCGCACAGAGAGTGATCCAATGAGCCGCGGCCTTGAGAAGTCATTCCCGGCCAGCACAAACCACCAGCATAGCTAAGAGAAGAAGAGTTTTGAGAATAGTTATCATAAATGGAAACAGAGTACGCTTCAGATAAGCCGATAGCCGATGATACATACAAAGAAACCAACCCCCATAACTCCCAAAAAAACTAACACTTTCCACCAACTAGAGTTTACATTTTGATACAATGATGACCCCAACTTGTTAAAAGCTTCTTCCGCATTTCACCTTCATCTACTCTTTTGCCTAAACAACAGTTAATAAAAAGACGAAAAACGAAAGAAAAAGAGACTGAAAGTGAGATTACTCTGATCCTTCTAGTCAGCTTATGGGTTAGCCACAGAATCAAGAAGATGAAGATTAGCTCAGTGCCAAAAAAGAACCAACTCAAACCAAACTAATATGATTTGAGATTTTAGTAAGACTGATTAGGCCAGAGGAAGAACTCAGCTGGATTTGGAGTCATTAGTCCCATTGATCCCGGAACATTGTTGGAGTTATTATCAGACCCGGTTGAGTCAGACGCCACTGCATTCCCCGGAAAATGCTGGAAGAAGTTTTGTTGCTGTTGGTAAAGAGCAGCTGCTTCAAAAGGGATTCCACAAGGAATCATTTGAGATTGAACAGCTGAATTAGGACAAAGACCGAAGTTAATGCTACTTTGATTAGGAGATGACTGAAGCTGATGAAGTTGTTGTTGTTGCTGTTGCTGGAAATGGTGGAGTTGTTGTTGATGACTGAGGATTGGTTTCTGCTCTTCTGATGAAGAAGATTCCAACGAGATTTTAAGACGTTTTGCTGCACCACCAATGGGAAGTGAACTCTTCATGATGGCTTCAACGTCATAACGATTCATCTCAAAGTTGGTCACTGCGTTTATTCCTCTGAATTTGATCGCTGCTATGTCGTATGCCTCAGCTGCTTCTTCTTCCGTTGCTACAACACAAGACAAAGAATAGTAAAAATCCAAGCTTTAACTAACTAACAGAGTGCATGTCCTAATTCATCTTCCAAACTAAAGCTTTATAGTTTTAACTTACCAAAGGTTCCGAGGTAAAGGTCTTTGTTTCCAGCGACACGGCCAATCCTTGCTTGCCAACGTCCTTGTTGATGATGCCTTGTGACACCTCTGTATATCGAAGCTCCTCTCGAGAAACCACTACTTTTCCTGTATTTATACCGGTTCTAACCTTCAGTTACTATCGAAGAAACATACATAAACCCACTAGTTACATTTTGGTAAAATCTTGCATTAACCTTACCTCCTGAGTGAAGCAATGAACTCTTGTTTGGTCATGTGCTTCATTTCCTCCAATTCTTTCGAGTAATTTGTAATCTAAAATCGTAAAAACAGATTAATAAAGAGAGACCGAGATACACAAAAAGTAAGAACATACTATAGCAGAGACAGAAAGGTGTTTACAGGGAAATTGGTAGTAGCAGTAGCATTCCAATATTTAAGAGCTGCTAAATCGTAAGCTCGAGCCGCCTTATCTTCTTTGTCATATCCACCTGAAACATTCACAAAACGTAAGACCAACAAATATCTTACACTATTCAACAACATCAGACCCATTATGATATTGTTCTTACCCAAGTATACTGTTTGATTCAAGCATAGCCAACCACAAACCATATCGAAGTAGTACATGCGAAAAAAACGACCAAAACAATGATTAGAAAGGTAACACTTAACTAAAAGATTGAACACTAAATGAGATTATGCCAAAAGATAATGCAGAACAAAAGTAAAAGATAATTTGAAACAAACATAAAGAGAATAGAAGTTTATGTATGTGTATGGTCAAAGCCTAGATCCCACTCCATGTAGTGGTACTAGTGTAGCCCAAAGCAAAAACAATATAAAAATAAAGCAAAAGTCACTGAGAATATTCAGGACTTTGCTTTGGTGATGTGAACATTACACATAAATCAATCTGACACCTTATGGACAGATGAAACACTACACCATACACACACATTGAAAATCTTTTCTTCTTCACTACAAGTACTTTTGCATTCAATATTAATCAAAATCAATCTCTAATCAAAACCAACAAAGTACTCTATGAAGCTAAAAGCTGAAGAAACAGTACAATGGTTTCACATCACATGTCTTAACATAACATCAAAACATAATTTCTTAAGAGAGATGTGTTGGATTAGAGAGTCAAAGTGGGTCCAAAAACATGTCTTTTAAAGAGACAAGAGACTTGCATCACATAGGCAATAACATGGGACCCAACTTTAAGTACTCTTTAGGCTTTAGTATGTGTGTAAGTAAGTATGAAAATGGGAAGAAGATTGTGAAATGAAAAAGAAAATGTAATAAAAGACAAAGGAACAAAATGGCGGCATACTTCTGCCTAAATTTATGAAAAATTCAACAATAAACAATTATAGTTTTTTTTTATACTATTTCTCTATTTTTTTTTCAAAGTTTTAAAAAACTTTGGCTCCCTTTACTTCACACATATGCTTATCACAATGATCATATAAAAGATTTAATAGACAAATCAATCTAAAAAGAAAAGAGAAAAAAAGATAAAGCTTCTTTTGAAAATCTTGCATTTTAACATATACTTTGTCCTACTTCACTCTTCATGCTTCTAAAACCTCACTTAAACCCGGTTTCTACAATCTAATGTGCATCGAGGATTCGGATTTGTAACCGCGAAAACCCGAATGAACCATAACATTAACTTCATGCTTCTAAAACCTCGCTTAAACCCGGTTTCTACGATCTAATGTACATCGAGGATTCGGATTTGTAACCGCGAAAACCCGAATGAACCATAACATTGACTTCGTGTTTCTAAAACCTCGCTTAAACCCGGTTTTTACGATGCTAATGTGCATCGGGGATTCGGATTGGCAACCACAAAACCCGAATGAACCATAACATTAACACAAACACAAATGATTCTAAATTCTTGATTTCAAGAAAGATTTTGTAAAATTTGTGATTATACCTTGACGTCCTTTCCTAGCTTGACCTTCTCTTCTACAACTATTATCCCATAGATGAGCTTCATATCTTCCAGTCCATCTATGTCTAAAGATCAAATCAAAAAAACTTATAATCAAAGTTTCAAACTTTAACATTTAAAATAACATAAAAATCAAAACTTTATACTAAAATGTTCTTAATGAGTCTAATGACAATTAGTTTTAATACTTACCTAGTGACTCCTCTGTAAATCGAAGTCCTTTGTCCAAAAGTATCAGCGATCTTCTTAGAACAATCCGATGTTTCCACCGCTGCAGCCACAATCGGTTTCTCCTTATCGGAATCTGTCTTCTTCTCGTTGTTGATTCTTTCACCATTGTTGTTGTTATTATCATCATTGGTGTTGTTAATGTTAACACCAAGTGACAAAGCTCCTCCGGTTGCACATCCACCGTTAAAACTTAACTCCGCCGGGCCGGAGGATTCAACCACGTGTCCTAAATACTCTCCGTCGACTTCTGAACCGGAGTTAGTGGAGAACGCCGTTTGAAAACCGGCCATGGTTTTGAAATCGTGGTGGTGATGATCGGAGTAAAACCCGGTTTGGTGATTGTGGTGGTGATGGTGGTGACGTGGATCGTAGATTTGAGTTAAAGAAGAGTCTTGTGTTTCCGTTTGGCTATTGTCGGCGACGGAGTAACGAAAGTCGCCGAGAAAATCTTCGAGTTTAGGGATGTGATGATGAGTTTGTGGGTCGATGAATGTTGTTAAGATCGTTGAATCCGCCATTGAAGAAGCTTCTTTGAAAAACTCTTGAGGTTTTTGATTCGTCCAACCTTCAAAAAAAAATCAATAAACTTGTGAGCTATCACCGAGAAAATAATGATTTTCCGGGAAAATTAAAGCTGAGAAAAGAAAATAATTTTCTGGGTTTTCACTAATCTTAAATACCCAGAAGCTTAAAACAAGAAAAATCGAAACTTTACAACAAAGATCACGAGAAATCTCTAGAAGAAGAAGAAAGATCTCTCTTTTAAAAATTTTCTTTGCTTTTCTCGGGAAAACAAACAAAACCAGAGAGAAAGACGATGAAGCTATGAAACTGAGAAGAAGCTAAAAGCCTATACTTACACCTATACAGACACAAGCATGTATTGTATAACATGAAGAAAAAAATTTCACCATTGGAGAAGAAGAAGAGAAAGTTTTTGTTTTTGTGAAATACCATAGAAGTTATCGAGGAGATAAGGAGAAGAAGAGGCGGCGGAAGAAGAGTCATAAGAGACGAAGTGTGATTGATCAGATGATCTCAGCATCTCCATTGGTGACAGAGAAAATGTTAACAAGTTCGTCATCGGAGCCATCGAGTACTTTTTTTGCTTTCTCTCTCTCTTGTTGCTTCTTCTTCTTTCTTCTGTCAAGATTATATTAAAAGATATAGAGAGAGAGAGAGAGAGGAAAAAGACAAAGAAGAGTTTAAGAAGACAACCCAGAAAAAAAGGTTTGTTTTTTTTTTCTCTCTTTTGGTTTGTGTTGATGTGAATACAAAACCTGATCAAAGCGTTACACTTATAGTTGAATTTGGATTTGGAAGAAGAAGAAGAAGAAAGAATTGAGAAATCGATAATCACGAGGTTTTAATTATATTGCATGTTTTGTAAGAGCAAATGCATGTAGACTAATGTCTGCTATTTTTTGAATGAAGTATGAAAGAGAAGAAGAAGAATCAAGGTCTTGTATGGAACGTCTCAGTCATATACTTATAAAGAAAAAAAAATAAAATAAAAATCGTCTCTTTGATTTTTTTAATAAAAAAAATATAGTTGCAGTAGAGAGAGAATGTGCATGGAGAGAGAGAGTTAAAAAGTAAAGCGGTTTCTTCTGTTTCGTCCGGCGTAATACCGGAGGGGATTTGAGAGAGAGAGAGACATATATATTTTTATTTTATATCTTTTTGTAAAATTTAATTGTTTGTTTTTCAAGTTTGTTTGTCCGATTATAAATTCGTTTTGTAATAATCGATTAAATAAAAATCTTATTGGATGTGCTATATTTTGTACAAGTCTTAATTCAAATTATCATTTATTCCCATTATATAAATCCTTAGAATTTAAAAGATGAAATTTAAAAGTCTTATATTTGTATAAAAAATATTAGTTATAAAATAAACAAATGTTTAACCAATAAAAAATGTTCTCGATGATTATTAGATTAAATGTATTAAAATTTTACATAGATATTTATAAAGCTTTATAAAATGAAGCTAGATAAAAACATAAAAAGATTTATAAATTGAAACCGAAAGAATACATTTTTAGGCGTTGGATATATACAATGGCAAAAAATGAAAAATATTTTTTTTAGTCAGCAGAAATCTTATTTTTTTATAAACAGAAATTAACTCGTGGATAGTTAATTTTCTTGGAATAAGATTACACTCCCTCTGTTTCTTAAAAAGTGTCATTTTAAGGTTTTAGTTTTGTTTCACAAAAATTGTCATTTTACATTTTCGATGCAAATTTAATTTTAAACTTACGGTTTTAACCTTCACTGTTTTACTGTATTAAATGAAGAGATAATTTTGTAAATGTATTAATAAAGGATATATACGACTTTTTAATAGTTTTCCTAATTTGGATGAAAAATGTCAAAATAACATTTTTTGCGAAAGAGAGGGAGTATTAAGTAAGATATTTATATTTAACGAATCAATTTTTTCCAACGCAATTTAAGTATGCGACATCTTTTTAAGTTTGGAGGTTTTTGACCACTAGATCAACATTTTCTTGATATTTATGACCATGTTTTACAAATTGTTAAAAGAAGAATGTTACTTTATCAAAATGCATGTGTAAATTTAGAAGATGTTTTAAGCATTTCTAGTGGTCTTTAGTATATTGCCTTTATAATCGATTCATCATTAAAAAAAAACAACCATGCAAAGTTTGAGTTCAAGTTATCGGTATAAGAACATCTCCAATGGTACTCTATTTTTCACTCTAAACTCTATATTTGAAGTAAAATGAGCTTCAATGGTACTCTATATCTTACTCTAAAAATAGAGAAATGAATAGTGTTACTTCAAATATAGAGTAACACTATTCATTTACTCTATTTTTATAGTAGAACTTTTTTTATTTACAAATTAATCCTTAATTTTTATATGTTTTCAATTTTTACCCAATAAAATTATATATTATATATTTTCACTTTTAAATTAAATAATACTTAAAAATTAATTATCTAATTAGTTAAAATTTTAAAATTCACTAATGACATATATTAAATTAGAAAAATACAATAACATGATAGATTGAAAAAAAACAAAAAAAACAAAGGACTCTAAATAATAATTAGAGAAACTTATTATAACACAAATTCTATTTTCTATATATATTATCCTAACAATGTTTAAATCGATATTTTACATGATTTAAAAGCACTATTATGTCACTTTTTTATACTCAATAATTTTTAGTATTTTTTCCACAACTATTCGCATTTGAAAGTTCCATTTATTGCGTTTTTTAAAAATTTCTTAATTTATTTGAGATTATTTTACTAACTCTAGTGTTAGTTATTTTTTAATTTTCTAATAAAAATGAAATGGTAAAAGTGCCTAAAATAATTAATTTTGTTTTTAGGTGACTTTTATAGCACTGCGGGGAAGAAATTTTGTCCAGAACAAAGTCGCAAAAGATCTGGGAGGGAGGCGACAATGAATTTACCAAAATACCCTTAAAATCCAAAACCATTAGTTGTTTCCACTTGTCGTGCATGCATTATCACTTACCTTACTTCTTATTTTTAACCCACCCACCCTGAGTTGGCTCTTTCGGGTTGAATTTTTTTTGACACGAAAAGACTATTCTATTGTTTAAATTTGAGGAAGTGTGGCTAGCTTTACCGGAATAGAACAACCCACGAAAAAAAAAATAACGGACTGTTGCCTAGCTTGACGAGCTAAAAAATATGCCTTCAAAAGTAAAATTCTCGGGACATAAGAAATGTTGAACCTCAGGAAAGCTAGCTTCATCCTCTGAAATTCTTGAATCTCAGTCGCAAAATATGACCAATCTTCTGGATTAGAAAGCATACGAACGATCTCCTGGCAATCAGTACCAAACTCCTGAACCGCAAAATGTGCGCGTAAATTCTGCATCGCCCAAACCAACGCCTCCAACTCTGAGTGAAGGGATGATAATCGGTCGGATTTTACAAGTTTTTTTTTGATAACTCGGGTGCTTTGATCTTCACCGAAGTGAGTTCAAACTAGTCGGTAAGGATTCTATGGTCCCAACTGTCCACGCTATTCCGTTGGCACAGAGGACGCGCGGTCCAAAAAACACAACCGTTGTTCCCGGAACGTTAAGGACCGCATGTGAAATCTCCAATGGTCGAAAATCGAATCTAGGTGGCAGAACTCACAGTCTTGAACTCATTATCACCAGAGTTAGTAGCCCCGGTTTACAAACTTCTTTTGTACTCGCCTACGTTTTTAATTTACACTTTAACCACTATTTAACTTCTTTTTGTTAATATTTTTAACTAATATTTCATATTTAGTTTTTATATTTTTTATCCCTATATTGTCACGTGAAGAATAAATGCGTTTACATCCAATCTAATTATTAACTCGTTCGATTTCACGTTAGAAATTAAAGTTTATACCTTAAAAAATAATTTACTTAAGATCAGTAGAAAATGTTTAGCGATACTAACTCAACTAGTCTATACTTTCAACCGTTAATTCTATTGAGAAAAAATGATATGGTTTAATTTTGTGAAATATTTTTATATGAAAGAGTACATGTTTGAAATATGAAAGCTTAACTTTATACATTTACATAGACAATATTAAAACTTACGAGGTAATAGAGTTAGCATGCAAAGGGAGAATTAAAAATAAACAATTATACTATATACTATATAGTTACACCTTTTGGGTCAAAAGAAATGGTCAAATCCTCATGTAAAATAACATTAGCATGCGGTTAAAAACACATTTGCTTTCATATTGCAAAATCAAGAAGAAGTAATATAATTTTTTTTTAAAAAGTGAATTGTGAAGAAAGTTGAGAGATCGAGAAAAGAAAAAGAAAAGGCTTGTGGGGAACAACCCGCCAAATGAGGAGGCGGGTTTCCTCTGTAAAAATCGAAGCAAATAAAAATATTTTTTTAGATACAAAAAAAAAGAAAGCCCAGCAATTAAGGCACGTGATTAGGGTTTTGATGTTGTATTATTTTATATCTTTATAGCATTTTTGTATCCTAGACTTGAACTTTTATTTTTCAGATGTATAAATACACTTATGAATAGTTTATATATATTATCCGTAGGAAATTTTCGATGAATTTTCGACCGATTTTTCAACGAAATAGAACCTACGGATAATTTTCGTCTGAAATTGGTCGGAAAAAAAGTTTTTTTACCGATTTTCGACTGTTTTGTAGGTAGAAAATTAACATATTTTTTGTAGTGATTTACCGTCTTTTAGTTTTTTAAAAGATTAATATTTTTTGAAAAAACATACATCATATAGTTGTAGTAGAAACTCTTAAGTTGCCACAAAATCATACAAATTTTTTTTGTCAACAGTTGGATCGACAAGATCCAATCTATAGCCAAATGATCCTACTATGCGGGACAATGCAATTTAATGGAGTCGAGCTCAAGTGAGATAGTCTAGAGGTGAACTTTTAACCACTTGATTTAAAAGCACTTCCCAACCATATGACTAAAAATTAATATGTTTAATCCTTGAGATATGACTCTTCGGAGTCATTCATTTTGTATATAATTATGTTTTTGTATTCCACTCAATTGTATTCCTTGTTATAATAATTAATACAAAGTTCAAATATTCGTATCCTATGTATATTAGTGTTAGTCGTTTTCACATTTTCGATATGTGAATCTTAAAAGTTAGACAAATATATAAAATATGCTTAGATTGGTTATATACATAACAGACACAACTGAAAAAAGCAGCATCTATGTTTGCTTCACTTGTCTGAGTAAGCAGGCAAATTTTTAAGCTTGAATGTACCAATTGCAATCAAATTTGTTGATTATGTTGATGCAAAGAACCGTGTCTTTTTTTGATGGATGCATATTTATACTTGATTCATTAGTAGGATTAGGCATTTTATCTGAAACCTAAACCTGAACCCGAACCAAATTTGAATCCAAACTATACAAAATATACTCGAAGGGATCGTTCAAGTAGTTTAAAGTAGTTTGAGTATCTGATAATACTCGAATCCAATATGAACTCGAACAGATACCCGAAAACTCTAAAAAGTTGAAATATCTGAAGAACCCGAACCTGCAACTGGAAGAAGTACCCAAAGATATCTAAATATCCGATAAATATCTTAAATCAGTATTCGAATTGATTCGAAAATCTTAAAATACACGAAAGATATCCGAAAAATTCCAGAAATCTAAAAAACACGAAATACCAAAAAAAAAGAACTCAACCTTGAATACCCGATTCAAATTTACCTGGATCTGAACCTACCGAATATGAATCGAAAATAAAAATACTCGAATGAATATTTAGAGATGGAGTTCGAGATCCGAATCTAAACCGAACTCAATCCAAATCCGATCAGATGCTTAAACGCTCAACTTTATTCATCAATGTAGACCAATTGATTAACGATAATCCAAGTCTATGGACCCTTGCATGTCGGTCTACTGGATATAGAATTTATAAAGTAACCAAGTTGTCTTGGTCCACTGGTAAAAGAGCTTCAGCTGGAGTGCCCGCCCCTGGGTTCGAGCTTTGGCCACTGCGGAATTCACATACGGGCTGCAACGTCTAGGAGCTGACACGTGGAGAGCCGTTTGGCCGTCCACGTGGCTAGTCTAAGTGATCCGATAGTCTAACACGTGAATCTCTGCCCTGTCGGATAACCGATAGTCTAACACGTGGATCCCTGTCCTGTCGGAGAGCGTTAGGATACTTGGGTTATCAAAAAAAAAAAAATTTACAAAGTTTGGTCAAGTTGCTTTATATACGATTTGAATGTGAACCATAAATGGATTGATGGCATGGTGATGATTGGTTTGGTATGCGTTTTCGATTGCATGTGTTGATAATTTGACATGTAAATATTCTTCAAAACGTTATATATAATTTGTCACATTTCTTTTCTTTATTAATAAAAAAGATATTTTCCTATTTGCTTTTAAAAGCTGGAGAACATCATTATTAACATTATTAAAACATGTTAGAAACCATGTTGTTCAATGATCATTTTGACAAAAAAAGTTGATGGTAAATCACAAATTTAACAAGTGTATTCATGTATCTTGTTGTATTAATAACATAAAACCTTAATCAGAGATTATCGTTCATACTCAAAGAAAAAAGCCTCATGTCATGGTTGTGTTTTGGTTTTAAAATGCATTAGGGTTCACACCAGAGTAGTGTGGCATGTACATGTTCATTTAAAAGTATAATAAGTATGATATTTTTTTTTTGTTGTCCGCAATTCGGATCGACCCGATAACCTTTAACCCATACAAGGGATTCTGATCACAATGTGCCGATTCGATGGTCCTTAAACCTCATATACAGGACGTACTCGCACATACGCAAGGTTGGAGTTCGAACTCGCGACTCCGAATCATGAGAGAGAAGTTTGTCCATTGGGATAAACTCTTTCTCTATTAAGTATGATACCTAAAACATTTGCCCTTGCTTTTAAAAAGAACAAATCAATACATGAATATATTTATCTTTGCTTATAATTTTTCTTATATCTAACTTAAAGTTGTTTTGTTTGTTCATTTTTTATTCTCTTCTGTAATTTTATTTGTGTTTTTTTTGTCGTTTTCTCAAATTATTTGGAACTCCCGAAGACTTTGCTTTAAAACCTCTTTGATTGCATGTGAGATCACACGTGGGGATGGTCACAACCTGCACCTTTTGTATCCAATGTAAACCCTTTGACGATACAAGCTTGAACTTTGTGCATATATGAATCATATACAATGTTTTAAAATATTAATATATACAATGTGTATAGTAATCTAAAATCGTTCGACATATTAGTATAAACTCTCTGCAAATATAAAACTATATATTTATCTAGTGCCATGTCATCACACGTGGCTGAATCTAGCAACTTGAGAGGGAAATACATATACTTCCAAACTATCAATTATTTATAACCAATATATATATATATATATATATATGATGAAAAAAAAAATTATATGCAATTCCAACCCAAAATCAATTATGTATAAATAGACTAATTCGTGTTTTTTATATACAATTTAAGATATATTTCAATTATGAATATGATTTTTTGAGATGATGACTTTTTTTTACTATAGGTTTAAGTATTTTCGAGCAACGATAAATTGACCAATATTAGATTAGATCGAGTGAATCGGATTGGGTTGTGTGAATCTGATTTTGATACTATGTTAAATTATATAGTTTCCAGTTTAAAACTAATTGGTTATAAATAAATTGGTATATGTCTATTATGTACTATTTAAGATTTCTTCCAACTATCATTGTGAAATTTTTATCTCTAATAATATACGATTTTTATTTTTGTCAAACAAATTATTACATTTAACATAAATTAGTGTATATGACAATAATTGATACAAATATTCGCAATAATTGTTTAACCAACGTAATAAATTATTTATATCATCATTTCCAAACAGGGTCGGTCCTGAACATACACATGGTAAACCTAGACTTACGATCCATTTTTTAGAGGAAAAAATCTTAATATTAAAAGCGGCTTATATTTAGAAAATTTTTTAAAACGTATGTAAAATCTATCCATATTTTATTTGCCGATTGCGGCCTTCAAAATTTCAAAGACGGTCTCGCTTCCAAAATCATCTTTGTGAATGATGTTTACATACTTTATCGTGTATAGTATATTACCATGATAATAAACAACTACGTCAAATTTGGTTTATACACAAAAGAAGCAAACGTGAGAACAATCGATGTTAAAGATCTTTTTAGTATTTTCCAAAATTCTTAATTAGTTTCTTAAAGAGTCTTTTAATTGCCAACACATCAGACTCTCCTAATCATCATCCTTATCTTGGATACTTAGCAACTTCTTTTAAATAATGCGATAAAACTATATAATATGATTCATCTAATTAATTTTAATGTCGTCTTATGGCTTTGGAGGTCCAATAAATATAATTATAGCTGAGTGTGTATCAGTTGCTTTTGACCTTTGACCAAGGAGGCACGTGCGCAGCATCTTTTGATTCATAACGTTTCTGCTCGAAGATTTCGGTGTTGCACGTGCGATCTTGTCGACCTTTATATTATCTTAATCTATAGTCTTTTGTCTTAACCTCATTAACTAAAATCTTCTCTTTAATTCTTTTTGTTCCCCCCAAAAAACATTACTTTTTAAAATATTTTTCACTTTTCTTTTTAAAACCTTAGGATGTTTTGGTTGTATTAGCAAAGCTTCTAGGGACAATGACCCAAATTAGGAGTGAAAACAATACATATATTTTAAAACGGTGGAGTTTTGATTGTTTTTTTTAATAATAAATTTTTTAGAAGAAGTTTGAACCGAGGTTCTAATTTATTTTCTTGGCTTGCGACCAATATTTGCTAGTAAATTATTTAAACTGTTTTTCTTACTATAAATACACAACAAAAAAATCAACCTCTTATACCAAACAATTAACCCCACATATCACTAATAATTGATTGTTTGATTTGTACCATTTTTCATATATAAATTACAAAGATTCATATATAACAGTGTGGAGAAAGATTTCACATCGAAAAATTAAGGGGATATCAATCAATATATAAATGATATGAGTCAATTCACTCATTGTCAATTGGTTTTGAGTTGGAAGTATATATAACATAATATGGTATCAAAGTCTACCT
Source organism: Anastatica hierochuntica (assembly GCA_900406275.1). Classification (NCBI taxonomy): domain Eukaryota; kingdom Viridiplantae; phylum Streptophyta; class Magnoliopsida; order Brassicales; family Brassicaceae; genus Anastatica; species Anastatica hierochuntica. The sequence goes on along the minus strand of OVAN01000219.1, from coordinate 4,087 downwards.
ACATTTAGCCCAATTAATCTGATCCGAAACGAGCTTCGATCACTAGAAAAAAAAACATTATCTCGAAAAGTGCATCAAAAGATTAAAAGAACATTAATCAATATATAAGAGATATAAATAAATCCACTAATTGTTCAATGGATCAGTATTAAAAGTTTGCTTGCACCTCTATTAATTACAAAAGGGTGAAAATGTATAAAACTAGAAAAATATTTCGTATAGACTACTATGCAAATAAAATAGTATAGTTTTTATTTGACTAATTGTATTCTAAAAGTTTACAATTTATTGTAGTGGCAAACTTTGAAAGATGGAAATATTGCGAAATATTTTGAGGATGTCTGTTAAACAAAATGAACCATTACATATTAGTCGCATATATTTTCGACAAAAGATCAAATAATAAACATATATTTTTCCCTGACAAAAACTCCATGTTTGAAGGCTAAATTACCCACTTGGGGTAATGATGCTTGCACTTTGCACACTTCTTAAAATTTCGTATTATGTGTACCATAAAATAACAAGTAAATTTGGGTAACATTAACTAAAGCAGTAATATAACTAAGAAAAATTATGAGTATTTTGATAGGTTAGTTAATTTTTTTTTTTTGACACAAAAGATCATTCTATTACTCAAATTTGAGGTGATGTGGCAAGCCACACCGGAATAGAACAACCCACAAAAGAAAAAATGTGCTGGTGCTGTATAGCCAGACGAGCTAAAATCCGCTTTCGAAACAAACGCGCGTGGGACATATGAAATCTTGAAGCCCTGGAAAGCATTCTTCATCCTCTCTAATTCCTGAAGCTCCGTCGCAAAGTCTGGCCAGTCTGTCGGATTGGAAAGCATGCGAATGACGTCCTGATTATCTGTCCCAAACTCCTGAATATCAGAATGGGCTGGTACACTCTGCATCGCCCATAATAACGCCTCCAACTCCGAGTGTAGCGATGATATCCGCCGAACTTGGTTACGAGACTCCATCCAAGTGCAGACACCATCAGCTCTAACGAGGGACCACCCCAGTCCGCTGTGACTGTCCGTCGCCTTCCAGGACCCATCCACCAAGCAGATATTCCGCAAACATACGGCTTGCGCCCATGTATAGTCAGTCTCCAAAATAGGTTGAGCGTCCTCCGCAGTAGCTGCGGCCCAAGCCCACCACTCAGAGGTAGCTCGACTAATAACATCTGCCGCCTCCCATGTGTTCCCACAAAACAATTGTTCATTACGTGTCTTCCAGATAAACCAGATGAGCCACGGATACGATCCGTGTCCCTCCACACTCGCCGCTTCCGAGCTCCAGAATAAATAGGCGAGGGAGCCATAAAGACTCGATACAGAAAAAATCTGTGGAATCCGCAAGATAGGAACCATTGCCCACCCGCAGGATAGGTTAGTTAGTTAATTAATAGTGGAAAAGTTGATAATTTATTGTGTTTTAATTTCTTTCTTTTACTACAAAGATCACGAAAAGAATATAGTGTGAACTATGAATCGTCCAAAAGTCAAACAAAACAGCCGGGAAAGCTTTAGACTTACCGATTCTGCTAACTGTAGATAGTAAATACAAAAGTCATTTATACATAATAAAAAGTTTAGAAAGTAGTTCATGTGTGCTAGGCCAATTTATATTTATTCTCTCTGTTTTGGAAAAAATGTACATTTTTCACGCATATTAAAATTTTTTTTAAAAATTTTACATACCCTTCATTAATATTTTAAAAATAATTCTCTCTCCAATTAATACATTAAAACATTGAGGTTAAAACTGAATTTTCGCTTATAAATTAGCATTGAAATGTAAAACGACATTTTTTGTGAAACAAAATTAAAACCTCAAAACGACACTTTTTGAGAATCAGAGGGAGTATATAAAAGTTAAAACTATTAGTTTCTAAAGCTATCCATGCGGAATTTTTAACGATCAATAGTATTGATCCACATCATCGATTTAAAAAATAAAAGCTTAAAATATATTATAAATAGAAATTTAGTTAAATTATGTCGTAAATAGAATTAGTCATGTATCTTATAAAAATATAAGACATATAAAATATATATATAAAGTACGAGAATTTTAAACGATCAATATCATCGATCTATGTCATCGTTTTAAAAAATAAAAATTTTAAAATATGTTATAAATGAAATTTACTTAAAATCTATCGTAAATAGAAATAGCTCTATATTTTTAAAAAATATAAAACGATTTCTAAAAATATAGAAAGTACAAAGCAAACAATAACAACTGAAGCTACTTTCTTATCAGGTTTTACGCAAAATAATTTAAACGACCAGCAGTAGGAATCCACATCAATATCAATATTTTATAAATAGAAAAATTGAAATAGATTTCCAAAATAAAATTTAAAATCAACATTAAAAGGTGAAAAATACTAAAATACTAGAACGAATGAGTTTTTTTTTTTATTTTTTATTTTTATTTTTTCTTTTTTAAATCACTATCTTCTATTGACTTATTATTGGATTTGGAACATTTCTCAACTATGAGATAGTTATTTTTAATTAAAGTTAATATGAATGGAAAAAGATTTACCAAAAAGTTAATTAAAGTCAATTATAGAGCATTTACCAAAAAAAACTATATATTTTCGTAGGTGTCAATCCACGTATTTTAAAAAAAATTCAAAAAAATGAAAATGTGGTTTTAATGCATACTTGCATCGTTCACTTACATAAGATGATGGTTAAAGGGGTTTTAAATTTTTGTTGTCTCCGTTTCTTTAGATAATAGAAATTTTTTATCGGTTACTCCACTTATTTAGGCCGTATAAGAAATTTAAAGAAATTAATTGATAAAAAATAGAAACGAAAGGAAAGAAAGTTTAGAATACATTAATATATATAAAGAATGTGGTTAAATTTTTTAAAAAACCACTAAAGAGTATAAACTTCAGTTTATAGAGCATTTACCAAAAAACTTTATATTTACGTAAGTGATAACCCATTGATTTTGAGAAAAATTCAAAAAGATGACAATCTTGTTTTAATGCATAGTTGCATTGTTCACTTACATAGGATGATGGTTAAAGAGGTTTGGAACTTTTGTTGTCTTCGTTTCTTTAGATAATAGAGATTTTCTATCGGTTACTCCACTTATTTAGGTCGTATATGAAGTTTTAAGAAATTAATTGATAAAAAATAGAAACGATGCCCACATACAATGAAAGAAAGTTTAGAATACATTAATATATATGTAGAATGCGGTTATAAATTTTTTAAAAACACTAAAGAGTATAAACTTCAGTTTATAGAGAATTTACCGAAAAACTCTATATTTTCGTAGGTGTTAACTTACTGATTTTGAGAAAAATTCAAAAAAATTGAAAATCTTGTTTTAATGCAGAGTTGCATCGTTTAGTTACATAGGTTGATGGTTAAAGAGGTTTCGAAACTTTGTTGTCTCTGTTTCTTTAGATAATAGAGATTTTATATCGGTTTCTTCACTTATTTAGGCCGTATATGAAGTTTAAATAAATTAATTGATAAAAAATAGAAACGATGCCCATGTAAAATGAAAGAAAGTTTAGAATACATTATATATATATGTATAATATGGTTAGAAATTTTAAAAAAACTTTAAAGAGAATAAACTTCAGTTTGTAGAGGATTTACCAAAAACCTCTATATTTTCATAGGGGTTAACTCGCTAATTTTGAAAAAAATTCAAAAAAAAATGACAATCTTGTTTTAATACATAGTTGCATTGTTCACTTACATAGGATGATGGTCAAAGAGGTTTGGAACTTTTGTTGTCTCCGTTTCTTTAGATAATAGAGATTTTCTATCGGTTACTCCACTTATTTAGCTCGTATATGAAGTTTTAAGAAATTAATTGATACCAAATAGAAACGATGCCCAAGTAAACTGAAAGAAAGTTTATAATACATTAATATATATGTATAATATGGTTAGAAATTTTAAAAAACTCTAAAGAGTATANTTTTAAAAAACTCTAAAGAGTATAAACTTCAATTTATAGAGCATTTACCAAAAAAACTATATATTTTTTTGTAGGTGTTAACCCACTGATTTTGAAAAAATTCAAAAAAATGAAAA
>OVAN01000218.1:5042-73863 GCA_900406275.1 Anastatica hierochuntica | reverse complement strand
TCAATCTAGCCAATGAGAGTTGTTTGCTAGATTGATTAGGGACTATATGGGTTTGCTCTTAATGATTCCTAATCGATTAATAATTTGTATCAAACGAGAGTTGAGTGAATTCAATTGATAAGGAAATGGCCTCTTGCCATGAGAGTGGATTAGGCTAGTTTTGCCTTTTGTCAAGAATTTGTGCACAATAGCTTGATCTAACACCTTTATCACCATCTTTCTAAGTATATTGATTATAACATCCCTTGGTCCATCATATTATTTTATAGTTTAATTCAAGTTAGCACTTTTAAGTTTATGTTTGCTTCCTTTATCTAAGTTTATTGTCTTATTTAAGTTGCTTACTTTCTTGCCTTGCTTTTATTTCTAGATTACTAAGAAAAAAAAAAAACTCAGCTTTTCTTATTTGATTATATTAGGCTTGAGTGTGTATTCCCAATGCTTAGATCTATCTAGCAAAGGTTTGCTACTTGTGGTTCGACCCCAAAGTACTACAATGACATATCCGTGCACTTGCGGATTGTGTGATTGTTAGGAAGGGGGCTTTTATAAATTTTAAAGCTTCATTGCCTTTTGTTTCCTTTAAAAAACCAAGCAACACCTTCCTTTCAGACGCCTATTACAGGAACGACCCTTGCATTCAACCCTCCAGCTATCGCCACAATGGGAGCCAATGTCGCTGGCACCAGCTCAGCGCCCGCTCAGATCCCTCGCCAGTTACAGGATCAGTATTTACCTCCACCGCCACCTATAATAATATCTGGAGGAGACACCTCGATTCAACCTAGTGTCGACACCTCAGCCTCAGTGCATCAGGCTCGAGGCCGCTCCCTAAACCAGGAAGCTCAGCTCCTGACAGAAGCTGCAGTGATAGCTTACCCAGCTAATGACCCTCGACAACATAACCCGAAAACCCGTGAGATGCCTGAGCCATCAACTACCTGGGGGCGCGACAGAAACCTGTTCTTGCGAAAACCCACTTGTTGGGGACCTGATAATGACACGACTACCGACCATTTGGACGGACCCAAAGCGATCCGAAGGTACATGGAAAGGACTCATGCAGCTCTCCAAAAGCTGAACACTCAGGTTCACAAGGCCACCAGTTCAGCTCCTGAAATCGAAAGCATAATTGAAGAAACTCGAGGTACCCCGTTTACTGACAGAAACGCGAATTCTTATATCAGAGAAACTAAAAAGCTTCGGATTCTCGAGTATGACGGTACCTCAGACCCCAAAGCTCACCTAAGGGCTTTCAGACTAGCTATTGTAAAAGCTCACTTCACTCGTGAAGAGTGTGAGGCAGGCTACTGTCGAACTTTCACAGAAAACCTGATGGGAACAGCTCTCGAATGGTTTTTTGGTCTCAAACCAAATTCGATAGATAGCTTCGACCAGCTATCTAATGCTTTCATTAAGCAGTATTTGACTCACATTAGAATAAGGCCTCTGAAGAAAACCTCTGGAAGATTAGGCAAGGAGTCAGAGAAATGTTACGAGCTTACATAGATAAATTCAGGGTAGTAAGAACTAAACTCTCGAACCCTAATGACCAAGTAGCTATCGAGGCTCTCCTAAGAGGTCTCTATTACCGTTCTGAATTCTGGTCAGAGCTAACAGTTAACCCTCCCCGACAATCGATGACGTATTACACAAAGCGTTTCAATTCATCACTCTAGAGGAAGAAACCGCTGCCATGGTAAAATCCACAAGAAACCTTAGAACCCTCCGAAGGTTGATTCCAAAAAGGGAAAGGGACCTCACAAGAAGAGTAGCTTCTGAAACAATCAAACCCAAGGGGAACACTCTTATGCTGTTGAGGAAGCACAACAGGAACAACCTATTATGACAATGAGCAAAGCTCCCTGGACCAAGCCTTATGATGAAAACAAATTTTCTTCCACCATGAAAGAAAAGGACACTCCACAGAAGAGTGTTGGGATCTTCAACGACAGTTGGCCGCAAAGTTTGTCGCCGGCGAAATAAAAGACGTAGATCTCAAGAGACCACCACCCTTCCAAAAAAGGGCACCGAGGGAGGCTTCGCCAAAAAGAAACAGGTCTCCTGAAAAGGAAACCGATTCGCCGCCTCTGGCTCCCAAGAAAAGGATCGATATGATCTTTGGAAATTCTCCCTAGGGGAAGAGCCTTTGAGTTGGAGTGCCAATCTCTACCCGAAGGAAAAGTAGCCGCCTTATTCGACAAGGCTTTGAATCAACAAGCTACCGAAACAAGGGTCGACTAAATACTGGGAGGGTCCGACATATGTCAAGATTCCATAAACTATATAAAAGGCCACCTTTGTAAGGTTGAGTCCAAAAACCGAACGAAGCCTCCTTCCCCGGAATCAAACACTAAGATATCTTTATGGGAAAGCGAGACATCAGGTCTCAACCGACCTCACGATGACGCCTTAGTCATCACGCTCAACGTTGCAGAATACGAGGTGCCTAAGCTTATGGTTGACACTGGAAGCTCCGTAGACCTCATCTTTTATGACGCCCTAAAGGGGATGGAGATAGACGACTACGAGATAACAGGCCAAAAGGCCAATCTAGTAGGTTTTTCGGAGGAAAAAACTACCTCCTTGGGAACTATCAAACTCCAAGTCATAGCTAGTGGGGTCAGGAAGATAATCATATTTGTGGTAATTAACGAGTCGACTCCGGTCCATGCTATCTTGGAGAGACTCAGAAGATTAAAGCAGTTGCGTCAACTTCCATCAATGCGTAAAGTTCCCAACTCCCGATGGGGTAGCTATGATCCAAGGTAGCCAAAAGGTATCAGAGTTTGCTACCTAGGACGTTTCCACATCATTAAAGAGTCGGCTCAATAGCAATTACAGACTCGGGAGCAACTAGCGATGCAACAAAACACACGAGGTCCTCCTCGAAACCTCACCGAACAAGTGTGTATCGAAGATAATCACCCCGAAAAATGCGTCCGCATCGGGTCAGAGTTGCTCCCAAGAATTAAGAGTAAACTCATACGCTTCCTCAAAGACAACGTGAAGACCTTTGCATGGTCTACTAACGATATGAAGGGTATCGACCCAAGTATAACCACGCACAAGATTAATGTGGACCCCACATTTAAGCCTGTAAAACAGAAATGAACGCTGATGTTGTTTACCGGTTAATGAACGCTAACGCGATTCGAGAGGTATATTACCCCGACTGGTTAGCTAATCCAGTGGTCGTCAAAAAGAAAAATGGGAAGTGGAGGACATGTGTCGACTTCACCAATTTAAACAAAGCATGTCCTCAGGACAGCTTTCCGTTACCTCATATCGATCGCTTAGTTGAGGAGACTGCAGCCACCAACTACTGTCCTTTACGGATGCCTTCTCAAGATTTAATCAAATAATGATGGACCCTGAGGATTAAGAAAAAACCGTCTTTATAACAGAACGCGATACCTACTGTTATAAAGTCATGCCTTTTGGATTAAAAAATGCATGAGCCACCTACCAAAGGCTTGTGAACAAAATTTGTGCCCAACAACTTGGAAAAACAATGGAGGTATACATCGATGACATGCTAGTCAATTCCTCAAACAGAGATGATCACGTCAATCACCTCAACGAATGTTTGGATATCCTCAATAAGTATGATATGAAATTTAACCTTGCTAAATGCACCTTCGAATACCGTCGGGAGAGTTCCTAGGATACTTCATGACCGAACGAGGAATTGAAGCTAACCCCAATCAGATAGCTACCTTCCTTGAAATGTCGTCACCAAGGACGACTAGGGAGGTGCAAAGATTGACTGGACGAACCGCCGCCTTAAATCGGTTCATCTCCAGGTCAACGGACAAATGACTCCCATTCTATAAACTTCTAAAGAATAAGAAGAAATTCCTATGGGACGAGAAGTGCGAGGAAGCTTTCAAACAACTAAAATCTTATCTTTCAGAACCTCCCATACTATCCGAACTAGTGGAAGGAGAACCCTTATACCTGTATATCGCAGTATCTCTCGCCGCAGTCAGCGGCGTGTTGGTACGAGAATAGTAAAACGAGCAAAGACCTGTCTATTGCACAAGCAAAAGCCTGATAGACGCTATGACCATGGACCCCACCATGCAGAAGTTAGTTGTAGCTCTCGCAACAGCCGCTAGAAAGCTCCGACCATATTTCCAGTCTCACCCGATTATCGTAATGACTTCACAACCAATACGTACTATTTTTCATAGCCCGACCCAATCTTGACGCCTCGCTTAATGGACCATCGAGCTCAGTGAATAAGACATAAAGTATAGGCCCCGAACGGCAGCCAAAGCTCAATTCTTGGCTGACTTCATCATCGAGTTAGCTTTCGAACACCTCGACGCAAGCTCAATAGTTCCCAAATGGAGCCTCCATGTTGATGGAGCATCCTCGAGAAAAGGCTCCGAAGTCGGCCTAAAGCTGACCTCGTCAGCTAGTGAAGTAATCGAGCAATCCTACAGATTAGGGTTCAACGCCTCCAACTAAACGCAGGCTTGAAACTGGCGATAGGGCTCAGAATTCGAGAATTTAATGCCTATAGCGATTCCCAGCTAGTGGCTAGCTAGTTTCACGGAGAATACAAAACAAGGTATGAAAGAATGGGGGCATACTTGGAGGTCGTCTAGAACCTCACAGAACAGTTCGATAAGTTCAAACTGACAAGAATCCCCCGCAGAGAAAATTCCTCCGCATATGCTTTCGCTGCATTAGCATCCACCTCATATCCCCTTGTTAAATGAATCATACCAGTTGAAGGTATAGACAAGCCTAGCATTGATATAGCTACGAAAGCTACCATCAAAAGCAATTCAAAAGAAAAGAAGGACGACGTTCAAACCCAAGTGGTAGCCACTACCTGGGAAGAATCTCCCACACAAGTCCTTACCACATTTTGGTTCCCAAAAATCAAACTCCGTAATTTAAAAAAATATATCCCCGGGGGCACGATCCAAACTCTGGATCTAAGCATATGCGCCACAAGTGTCTCCGAGAACAGAGGGACCATGGAACCTGATTCTCGAGATACCCCAGTGGCACGATCCATACGATAGAGTCATCCGCAAGTCCAGAAGGTATTCCTGAGAACGAAAACTCTTCGAAACCTGACTCTCGAGATACCCCTGGGGGAACGATCCAGACTCCATAGTCAACCGCAAGTCGAGAAGGTATTCCTTAGAACGAAAACTCTTTGGAACCCAACTCTCAGAATACCTTCGGGGGCATGATCCAGAGTCACGACAAACCAGGTAGCAACCCGGAACCTGCGAACGAGTCAACACAGGATCCTCCGATTTCTCTCCAAGATAGAGTACTTGGAGGAGAGGATTTGAGAGTCCCAATTATGCAATACATTCGGGAGGGTGTATCCCCCCCCCCCACAAGTGGGAGGCCCTACAACTCAAAGTGTTAAGTGCAAGGTATTACATAATCAACTCTAACCTTTACAAGTGAAGTGCATCTGGTCCGTACCTAAAATTCGGTCACGACCTTGATGCTCTTAAGCTCATGGCAGAAGTTCATGAAGGCTCATGTGGAAATCACTCTGGTGGCCAAGCTCTAGCCATCCGAATCAAAAGACAAGCTTACTTCGCCTTATCTGCGCCATACTCATCCCAGTGAAATAAATGTCAAAGACATGCCCCAATCATTGAAAAACCAACCGAGAAGATATCCTCGATATCTGCGCCTTACCCTTTCATGCGATGGTCCATGGATGTCGTTGGACCTATAGTAGCTTTAGGAAAAGGGCAACAGAATCAGTTAGTCTTAACTAATTAATTCACCAAATGGATAGAAGCCGAGGCTCTCCAACAAGTAACCAATTTTGAAGTCGAAAGATTCGTATGGCGAGACATCATATGTCGCCATTGCATCCCTAACCAAATCGTAACAGATAACGGATCACAATTCATATCCGAGGACTTCACAGCATTCTGTGAAAAATGGAACATACGCCTCACTACGTCCACACCTCAATACCTTCAAGGGAACAGACAGGCGGAGGCTGCTAATAAATCAATTTTAGCAAACCTCAAAAGACGCTTAGGTACCAACAAGAAGTCTTGGTCTAATAAGCTACCTGAGGTCCTATGGGCATGTCGCACTACCCCAAGACGAGCTACTGAGGAAACGCCTTTCTCTTTAGCCTATGGGATGGAGGTTGTTGTCCCAACCGAAGTCTAAATCGGAAGCCTCCAACTAAGGCTTTGTACCTCAAACCCTGAAACCAATGACCAGTTGTTGCTAGACAACCTAGACCTGATCGAGGAATGCCAAAACCAGGAAATGATCCGTATACAAAACTATCAACAAACAATGGCTCGACACTACAACTCCAAGGTGAGACGAAGGAAACTCATTGTAGGCGACCTTGTACTGAGGAAAGTTTTCAACAATACCAAAGAGCGAGGTGCCGGGAAGTTAAGTACCAAATGGGAGGGTCCGTACCGGATCATCCACGTGGTACGACCCGGAGTCTATAAGCTCGTAAAAGTATGAACCGGGGTACCCAAAATACGATCATGGAACGCCATGAACCTCAAAAAGTATTATCATTAGGTACCATCAAAACAATCGAACTACATTAGGCTTGATCCCTTGACAGGGTACGTAGGCAGCTCTTGCAATGAGTTCAGCCCCACCACTTCAAAAATAAAAAAATAAAAAACAACCAGCATCTTCTATCGAAAAGGATTTAGACTTCAGGATGATCATTCCAAGAGCTACAGACTTTAATCATCGGACATCTGACATATAGGTTTTGAATCACCCAAGATCAAGAGATGTGTCTCCATATTGTAAAATATTCGAATACTTTTCAAAAATATCAATAAAATGTCTCTTATGTTAGCTTGAACTTTTCTGACTAAATCATTAAAGGTCTTAAAATCCTAACATCAATCCCAGGTTCCCAGAAACCTGAATCATTAAAGGTCTGAAAATCCTAACATCAATCCCAGGTTCCCAGAAACCAGAATCATTAAAGGTTTTAAAATCCTAACATCATTTCCATGTTCCCAGGAACCTGAATCGTTAAAGGTCTTAAAATCCTAACATCAATCCCAGGTTCCCAGAAACATGAGTCATCAAAAGTCTTAAAATCCTAGCATTTGTTCCACGGTCCTGGAAATCTCACGTTAGTTCCAAGCCTCAAAGAAGCCCGACCTTTGAAGGGTCTCAGTCCGATATATCACTTTAAGGTTTTGGAAACCTAATTCTCGAAACCTAACTCGCCTAGAGTTCAAAAAGCTCATCGCCAATCTTGACAATAATCTTTTCCATTAAGTCTCAGAAAATCATTAAGGTTTCCTAAGCCTTCGAGAAACTCAAGAAAATTATCGAAGAAACCTAATCTCGTATCGATTCACGAGACTCGATGGTCTATCTCTTAGATAGTGAAAGCATCGCAGAAATCTAATAACTTGAACCAAATGTTAATTTTTCAAAGTTTTCCAAATAATTAAAGCTGGCAATAAGGTTTTTATGTAAGCTTTAATCTTTGCGATACCTAAATCAGTAATCATGGATAGTATCCGAAAATACTTAGAATTTTAAAAAAAGAGAGGCACCAAGATATCTCACACAAAAGTGGGTTTAAAGCCTCCCCAGTGTCACGCCCCGTTTTTCGGGACAGATCATGACATGTTACGCTGCTTCCACGGGACCATCTTAGCTGGGAGGGGACGCGCTTCATCCAAGAGGGCGTGCAGGACCCAGGGTGGTAAGACCCTTTAGAGTTAGGCAGGCCTACCCGGATGTGTTCCGGGTGACTGTCGCCGATCGTGGATTTGACTATGAGGGTGGTACTAAGCCATCCCTGCACAAACTGGTCGGGTGCTGGAGTTGTATCCCTATGGAGCACAAGGCAGGGCGAAACTAGTCAAGTATGGTCCAAGAGACGAAGGCTGACCCGACATGCGAGTAGTATTGTCGGGTCCGCACGGCCTTTCGAAAAAATCCCGTGACACTAGGCTCCCTATTCTAAAAGCCGAAACGAAATATTTTAAAAGCCTCTTCAGGCTCCAAGTCTAAATGAGTTTAAAAGCCTCTTCAGGCCCTAAGTTTTAAAGGTTTAAAGGCTTCCCTAGGAACTAAAACTAGAGTACTAAAACCATAAGGAAATGAGAAGAGGTCACTATTCTTGGCTCTTTGTGGTGTCATCTTGAGCTTCCTTCGTCTATTTTTCCCGAAGCTCCCCTGCATCTACGAGACCTAGGTTGGATCCATGTTCGCCTGTCCTTATCTGATCAGTTTCATCCAAGGCTGAGACATGCTAAATCTTAGAGGTCTCTGAGAGCTGAGGAAGTAGAAGCTTACTAATCGTGAAGACCGAAACCTATGCCTTCTCGTACTTTTCCTTGGCTCATGGGAAGAGAGCCACTAGTTTGCCATGCTCTTCCTGGATATTAGTGATTTTCATGAGAAATCTAGTCTTCCAGGAGCTCAATATTCACTTGCAATTCTTGAACAGGAATCTGGAGGGAGGCCTCGTCCTTCTTTCTCTCAAACTTGTCCTTCAAAATCTTCAACACGTTCTCGTAGGCCTCCATGATATATTTCTTCTCACGCCTTACAGCTAGGCGGACCTCCGCAACCTTGTTCTGGTAGGCCTCCATGGAGTCTCGTACCTGAACCTCCATTGTTCTCTGGGAGCTCTCCAGAGAAGAGATCCTCTTATCATTAACATCAATGTCAAGCCTGAGGTCACCGACCTTTTCACGAGAAGCCTTCAGTTGAGACTTAAGCTCATTAACTTGAACCTGGAGTTTCTGAGACTGAGATCTTGACTGGTCCAACTAGTCCTTCGTTTCTTGAAATGCATCCTTCACATCTTGAAGTTCCTTCATATCAGGGAAACCACGAATCTGGTTCTCATAGCCCAAAAATGACTTGTTCAGAGCATTGGCTAACTGCAAAACAAAGTATTCAGTCAAAGCGTTAAAAGTCAGATACTTAGAATACATAAGCTGATGTCAGAACAATTTACCTGACCGAAGTAGAAGGCAACATCAAAATTCCTTTCACTGTTAGAAAAATTGCTAATACAAGGCAGAGCATAAGTGATCTGTTTCTTATGCCTCATCAAGGTAGCCAGGCCCCATGAGTCGTCTAGAATCGACCTTGGCTTCGAATGAGTAAAAGACCAAGACCCTTGACTGGACCTTGAGGAAGCAGATCTCGGATTCCTATCGACAGAGTCAGAGTGAGGCCTCTTCGATTGTTGGCGATCAGAGTCACGACTACCCTTTGACTGAATGGGGCTAGCTTTGCGCTTACGGGAAGCATGACCGACAATGATTATTTCATCTCCTCGAAATTTCAAGATCAGCAGCAGTTGGATCCTATTTTGTAGACTTCTTACCTTCAGCCTTTGATGTCTCCTTGATGATTGAAACAGGGGGAGCAAGAAGTGGGGATTTGGAGGAACCATCCTCAAGAACTTCTTTCACCACGTTCTTAAAAGAACCAGCCGAGACCTTGTCGCCTATACTGCCTTGGGACTTAGAGCTCCATGTAGGTTTTTTCTGTCTGGCAGATGATCAGTAGGAGGGTTGCAGAGGCATCTTTGACACATTTTATGAAGTGTTGGCTTCAGTTGACACTTCGATGGCAGCCTTCTCATCTGAAACTTAAAACAAACAAAACAAAAAGGAAAACAAATGAATAACCATGAGTGAAGTTTTCTATCCTAGAACAAGATCCACGAATTTACTAAGGGTATTACGCGAAGATTCTAAAAAGCTCACTAGAATGGAGGTGGGAAACGTAGCCTCAAAAGGGTCTTGAAATCTAGCTATGTTGATTCGGCTAGCCCGATAATCTGTCGACTTAGCCGATGCCTCCCTTAACTCCTTAACCAGGGACTGAGCAGTCTTGGAATAAAGTTGAGGGAACTTGGAGGGACCTGCAAGAGCAATGATAAAATGTCAGGCTTCGATAAAATCTACAGGTTTTCATTAAAGAAAAATGGTGACCCTAAGGCTCCTGACCGGCCATCCGACCCCAGGAAGTGTGCAGGCTATGGCCCTCAGGAACGGTTAATGGGTGAATTTTTACAAAGAAAAACTTCTTTCGCCAATTTTCGTTGTTAACAGTGAATTTAAAAATAGAACGACCAGGTCTGGCTGGCAGGTAGTAGGTACCCCCTGCCCCCTTTGTCGGTGGACTTTGTATCATCATGAACAACGACAACAACTCTCGAATCCCAAAGTCAAAGCCAGCATCCCTAGATCTAACAATTGAACAAAGAACGACCCTAAGAACAGAAGGGCAAAGCTGGGGAAGTGAAAGTTGGAAATGATCTAAGAGATCCAATAAAAGGTTAGGAAGGGGGAATCTCATGTGGCATTTTGAAATATAATGTTCGTGCATGAGGGGCATCTTCAGGGGTCTCGTGGGGTTCGCAAATCCTGGCTAACTCTTTGGGGGCTTGAGCCTGAAACATTAGGTTTGCAACATCTTCTTGCTCAGATAGAGAAGAAGCGTGATGAGGGCCAAAGGAGGAGCTCTCGGTTTCTCTAGTTAGAGATCGAGCCACAATCTCCGTCTTCACAGCAATGGCGGCGGCCTTTTCTATCAGACCCAATTCGGGATGCTTGGGTTTCTCGCTTCTTTTCGGAGCTTTAGAGCCTTTGACACCATCATGACCCATCAAAAGTCAGAGGAGCGTGATCAGAAATCAAGAAAAAGAGCCAGAAACTTCCAGAAAGAGTGTGAGAAACTTTATCGCTAAGGGAAAGAGAAGAAAGGTTATGCCTTTTGGTTTTCTTCTATGAAGCTAAAAGAAAAGAAAGAGACGAAAGCATTTAAAAGGAAAGTATCATTACCTGGGAGATCATGGTGAAGGTGTGAGATAATGGGAAAGGAAGTTATTAGCCGCTTTTATATCACATCGAACAACGCAAAGGCCAAATCTAAACCCTTCATCTCCCAATCACTCTCGGCCCTTAGATTCAAGAAGCTCAATCCTGACCATTCATTTTAAAAGGAGAAAATATCTTGGGAAAAATCCAATCTTATCAAGAATTTGAGGAATCAGGTACCAGACATAACTTGCATCTGAGGCCTCGTACCTTCAGCCCAGATGAGGGGGCAACTGTTGGGTCTGGGGTTCACTTTAATCAAACTAAGGCCCATTAGGACAAATCAAATTATCAGAAGGGGTTTCGGCGAAGCCTCACAAATGCCAGCTTTCGCTGCCGACTGAGTCAAAGGGAGAGCTGGAGATATGGCGCGGATATAGGCGTGAATCTCTGGAGCCGTTAGGGTAAAGCAAAGCCGTAAGAGGGCTATTTAAAGGAAGAGAGATGCAAAGGAGGGGGAGCGGCAACAACACTAGTAGTTCTATATTTTCTTAAGATTTGTAATACAAATTCCTTTCTTTGATCAAATCTTAGCAAAAGACGTTTGTTCATTTGATTCATCTTGAGATTATCAATAAAATATACGTTATTCATCTCAAAGTCCAAACGGGATTCTTCCCGCGGAATTCTTTCTCATTCAATTCTTCATATAAATTCTAAGTTTTGGATTTGACATCCATAATTACCATTAGATTTAGTGGAGACCCGTGATAATCCCCTATTAAATCGTCATCTAGACTAGGACTCATAGTGCATTCTCTTTGCTTAGGTTCTACTAGTCTAGCCTCTAAATCCTTGGACGATCGTAAAGTACTACAATTGACCTCGTTCTCTTGCGGGATTGAATGTAGGGTTTAGATTTATAAATATTAAACACGGTCCACGTCAAGTTTTGGGTCCGTTGCCGGGGATTTAGGCTTTAGCTAGGATCTTCAAAGAGATTTCTAGGATTCAAGGACTAGATTTATCTTTTTGCTTATTTTATTTAAGTTTCTTACTTTCTTTTGTTGATTTTCTTTGATTTGTGAAGGTGCATGATAACAAGATCAGGAAGTGAGCCAAATACAAGACTTCTTGACATTGATCCAACAATCATTGAAAGACAACAATCAAAACAAAGAAGAGCTAGAGAAAGACAATCCCGTCTAAGAAGGTTGGGTATGAATCAAGAAGTTGAACAAGAGAATCCTCCACCTATAACGATCAACAAGAATAAATTGCCCCTCTTAACCATGGAAATTTCATGGGTCAAGGAGACCACGGGAACCGTCCATTCCACCTCCCAAGAGAAGAACCTAGGATTGGAGAACGTGATGAACAATTCACTAATGGCAAAAGAATGGGTATAAGACCCCCACCAATCTGAAACAACAACTTTGAGATCAATTCAAGCTTGATCAATATGGTGAAAAACGCTAGATTCTTTGAACTTGCATTGAAACACTCTCTTGAGCACTTGGACAACTTTGAAAGGCTAACCGACACGGTGAAAATCAATGGAGTGTCGGAGGACATCATCAAATTGACTTTGTTTCCATTCTCTTTAGGAGACAAATCATCTCAATTGGAGAAAGGAGTTGTGAAATCTTCTATCACAACATGGGACGAGTGCAAGAGGAGATTCTTAGCTAAGCTCTTATCGCCCCAAAGGATGAAAAAGATAAGGAATGAGATCTCTACCCTTAAGCAAGGAGGAATGGAATTGCTTTATGAAGCTTGGAAACACTTCAATAGATATATAAGGAGGTTTCCTCACTATGGTATCAAAAAGGGCAACTTACTTCAAATTTTCCATAGAGGTATCGAAGAGAAGTACCGATTAGCTTTGAACACCGCCTCCATGGGAAGCTTTGCTAGTCTTTCCGCCGATCAATGAGAGAAACTCATAGACAACCTAGCCCAAAGCGACGATTGCGATGAGAATGATTATGATAGAATGGTGAGAAACACCCGATCTAAGGAAGACAAGATCAAGGAGCTAAGTGATAAGCTTGATAGGCTCATTCAACAAAAAAGAAGAAGTGTTCACTTTGCGGAAACCAAAGTCGAAAGACAAGATATTGAAAACCAAGAAGAAGTGAGCTACATACAAGGAGCTAAGTAATAAGGTTGATAGGCTCATTCAAAAAACAAGAAGAAGTGTTCACTTTGCGGAAACCAAAGTCAAAGGAAAAGAGGTTGAAAACCAAGAAGAAGTGAGCTACATACAAAGAGGGTACTACCAAAAACCCTTCAACCAAGGATACAAGCCTTTCAACAATTACAACTTATCATACCAAAGCACTAATGTGGAGAATCCATAAGATCAAGTCCATCCTTCAAAGACTAACCAACAAGGGTACCAATACCAATCTAAGCAAGGGTACTACCAAAAGCCTCAACAACAAACCGATCCTACCAAAGAAGAAGATAATCATGTTATGCTTAAGAAGCTAGTGAAAGGAAAAAATGAGAGAAAAGTCGAGCTCAACAAGAAGTTTGGGGAGATGAATGTGAAGATACAGTCTATCTACCGAGACATGAATTTCAAGCATGAAGTTCTTTCTTCACATGTCAAGGTCATAGATTCTCAACTCCAACAAGTGATCTCAGACCGTAATGAAAAAGCAGTTGCTAAAGAGAAGGGAGAATCAAGCAAAGATTTTTGCAATGCCTTCTTAGAAGAGATCAACCACACTCCTCAACCATGGGATGGTATTTTCTTTACTCTTGAAGAGGAAACGATTATTGATGATTTTGAGAATCTATTTTTGAATCCTCTTGATGAGATTGTTGATTGCTTGGATGTGGATTTAGTTGGGAACCCGGATTTTAAGGAAGGTCATGCCGAATTTGACCTTGAAATTGAAGAGAAAGATCCTCCAATGGGAAAGGAGCTTGAGAAAAAATACACTCCTTTGGCTAAAGGAGGTGTCAAAATTGAGAAGGAAGAAAAAGAGCCTTTGCTTGTTGATAAGGCTACTAAGGAAGAGGTTTTTGAGGAAGCTAAGAAGGATGATAGCTTTATGAAAAATGAGAAACCCAATGTCTCAAGGGATGAGACATTAAAGAAAAATGAAAAGATTCCTAGGTATATGCCTAGAGGAAAAGAGGTGAGTGAGGAAGACTTCCCCATTTTGAGTCTTCCGGTTCTTAAATCCACACTCCCATACCCTCAACGCTTCAAGAAGCAAATCCTTGAGTTGCATTACAAAGAACTCAAGAAGAAAGGTCTTTTGAACATTCCCAAGGAAGAGTAAGAAGAAGCTAAGAAAAATGACATTGTCAAGAAGAAGTTGGAAAAGGCCATTTCTCAACGGGACAAGGTTGAGAAGATTATGAGAGACAATGGAACCCCAACAACTAGAGCCATTGAAAAGACTCTAGAGAAGAGCAATAATGAGGGAAGGTTTCTAATTCCATGTGCTCCTAAGGATTACCATTTTGAGGATGCTTTGGCGGACACTGATGCTAGTTTGAATGTCATATCACTAGACCGTTTGAAAGAACTTGGATTTCAACACAAGATCAAGAGAGTAGCGGATTCCATCTTACTTGGGGATGCATCTAAAAAGACACCTATGGGAAGGCTTGATAACATTGATCTAAGAGTGAATAATACACTTGTTAAATGTGACTTTGTGGTTGTGGATACTAAGTCCAACCAAGCTAAATTCCCATTGATCTTAGGAACGTCATTCCTCCTTACTATCGGAGATTCAATAGACTTTGATACTAAATGGCTCATCTTAAAAAGGATTGATGAAGGAGTCTCCTACCAATGCTTAAAACCAAGAGAGACAATGCTTTTTGTGGTACGTTTTACTTAAGGGAACCAAAGAAAAATGGTAGGATTTGAGAGGAGAAAGTCTATGAGAGCTTGAAAAGGATGGTGTTTGGGATTTACTTCATAAGGAAGACTTCAAAGGAGGTGTGCCCCACGAGAATTTGGGCGTGATAATTGATAAAACCAACACTAAAGGGCCAACCTTCAAGGCAAGCTACAATTCCCATTTCATCAAAGGCAATAGAGTGAAAAACTTCAACAAGATTAGGGATTGGGTTATAAGGAAGTCTCCAAGGGGACCTAACCATGAAGAGGTGGTCATTAATCTCAGCAACTAAAAGGAAAAATAACGGTTAAGCTAATGACCTTAAACAAGCGCACTTGAGAGGAAATCTCATGCATATCCTTTGTAAATATTTCTTTTTAAGTCTTTAATTTTCTTGCTTTTAATTTCAGTAATGGTGATTATGTCTTGGGAAAACCATGTTCCAAAGACTTTCCTTTTCTCTAAGATTAGGTGCCAAGGGAGAACAACTCAAAAGCAAGGATCAAAGCCAAAATGGAGTAATGGATTGACATTTCTAAAAGTCTTCATGGCTCAATACTTAAGAGCATTCATTTGGCTAAGGTAAGTTCTCTTGAATTTCAAGCATTCCATTTGTATTTTATCATTTAAAAGAATTTCAAGAGTGATTTTGCAAAGCTTGATTAGAGAAAACTTCACCTTTTTTGATCCAATTTAAAACCTTTGGCACAAGATTTTACAAGTTCAAGAAAAAAAGTTTTCCATCCAATTTAAAAAGAAAATTTAAATGTGGACCACTTTGCAAAATGTCCCCTTTTTAATTTGAATTTTTAGAAACTTGGGGGACCACCTTTTAAATATGTTTTGTATTATTTCATCCCATCCACAACTTTAAGAGAGCACTTTTCCCTCTCTTCTTCCTCTCTTGTCGCCATTTTCAAGCTATTTTAGTAAGGAAGAAGCTTTTGTTTTCAAAGAGAGGTTTGTGTTGAAAAACTTTGAATTTGATTTTTCTAAGTTCATTCAAGGTTTTCTCCTCATCTCATTCTCTTCAAAATATCAAGAACAAGGTATGAAAATCTCAAATAAACCCTCCTTTACCACCTGTGAATTTCGATTTCTAGAATGAGTAAGGAGACGATGATGTTTAATGGGATCTTAGGCTAGAGAAATCTTGGTTACGAAGGTTTCATGAGCTACATTTGCTTAGAAACACTTAGAAATGCATGAATCGAAAGTTGTGTGCTTGAAGTGAATAGTAGTTGAAATTTCTATTTTGGGGAACTTGAACTTGTTGGCTCATAATGGCTATGGGTTTTAGATTTAGAATCTTTCATCACTTTCTTGATTTGGGAATAGACAGTTGATTTTTGGTTTTCTAATAACTTTAACTTGAAGTCATTGTTTGAATGCTTGGTTTGTTGAACATAATTGTCCTTACTACTTTGAGCATTATCCATGAGCTATGAATTCGAACATATTATATTAAGTGCACATCATGTCTAAATTTGGATTTGCTATTTAAAAGGTATCATTTGGATTTTGAACTTGGTAGTTTAGAAAGCATTTGAGCAAGAGCCATTAGTTTGAGAAGTGAAAAATTGAATGCATGATTTAACCTTATTGGCCGAAAATTGCTTTTCATATTATGATGGCATTTTGGTTTTAACTAAGCATGATGCATTTGGGTTAATGAGTTAGCTTGGGATAGTCGATTGGATCATGAAAATATTTGTGCTTAATTTATAATTCCTTTTGCTTTCTCATTATGGTCTTTAATCTTTAAAACTCACTTTACTACATTCCTAAGTGTAGGATCCAAACGAATGGCACCACCATGACAAGCTATGAGACTATCTTACCCACATAGTCGGAAAAGGAAAAAAACAATACTTCCATCTTCAAAGGAACTCACAAGTGAAAGGAACATTGTGGTTGGATGAGAATATGATGTCTAAGATGGGTATCACAACCAAGTGAAGTACTTGCTAGGGTACATGGACTTTGGAAGATTTTGTGAGATTCGCTACCCCACCTATGTCCAACCTACTCTTCAATTCCTAGAAACAATGGACTTTCACCATGGGAATGATTTTGAAACTAGTCTTGGGTATGTGAACTTTCGGATCAAGAACGAAGATTATATCATCTCGACAAAGGACTTATGTCGAGTTTATGGATTCGAGAGGAAGAGAAATAAGATTGAATTTCGGGATGGTTTGGATGTGAGAAAGCTATGGATAACGATAGCCTTTGAAGACTATATTGAAGATGAAGCCACCATAACCAAGATTCGCAATCCAACAATTCGCAACACAATGGAGTTTTTAGCAAATTCCTTCTTTGTGAATGGGAACCGCCATTTTATGGGGAGAAAGGCTATGCATTTCTTGTTCCAAGGATTGAAGAGAAATCTATGTGATCACGATGGAAGATGGTTTGACCCCTTGAGAGAAGACACAAACATGGGGATGATCTTTGTTGCCATCCTTCTTCAATACGTGGCGGATATCGAATTGCAAAGGAAGCTCGTGATAAGAATTGGTGGAATGCTTACCCCGTTATTCCGATACTTTGAAATACAACTGGAAGGGTGGAAAAACAAAGAAGACGATGAAGAGGTCAATGATGATATTCTCATAGAAGGAAGGATCCTTGACATGCAATATTTGTTGGATCCAAAGTTAATTTTCAGCTTTGGCCCTAGTGGAGAGGTCCTTTATACGTTTATGAATGTGCATCGGAAATGGCAAGTATGCAATCTTACTTTGAAGCCATGGACTACCACTTCCGTGAGCCTTTCAATAGTCTTTAACCTACCTTTAAACCTTTCAACAAAAAGAATGGAGCTACAATTACATCCAGTCATTAAACTAGACGAGGAACGAGAAACGCCAGAAAAATAAGAAGATGAAGAAAGCTTTGGATATGAATTCCTTAACCATCATTGTTAGCCGCCAAACCAAAGATAGTTTCATGATCAACTCTTGGAAAATCAAGTCAAGCGCAACACCCTACAAGTAAAAAAGAACACGAGCATGATTTCGCGGCTTTGGAAGGCAATAAAAGGAGGTGTGAAATACAACCGCTATGTCTCATCCATCAATAACGACGAGGAAGATTGCAAAAGAAAGAAGCACGTGTTCAAAATGCTAAGACATTTGGTGACTCACCTGCCTTTGACTATCCAAGAACCGCTTGAGCAAGCAATGCAACCACCAAGAATTTCACTTCAATATCAATCATGGAGAAGAAACGGAAAGAATCCCATAGGCCAAACATCGAGACCAAGGTGGAAAATCTTCCGTTATGAAGACCCTGAGCCATCCATTGATTCATCAAGACACTCATACATATGAATTTTCTAAAGGTACGCCTACTATCCCTTGTATATACCATTGCATATTTTCGTTTTATTTATGCGTTTTTAATAAGTCACTCTCACGGTTTAAAATTCACCGAGACAGTGAAGTTTAAGTCTGGGGGAGAGGCTTACTACTAATGCTATTTTGAGTTTTATTGTTTTATTTTCATGCATATTGAGTCTTACATTTTAGATAGTTATGACTTATGAAAAACCAAAACAATCGAAAAATTTCAAAAAATAAATCCAAAAAAGATTTTCAAATTTTTGCATGTAGATTGCATGCATTTGTAAATATTTAGTTTGTTAGGAGCATATAAGATTGCATTTTGCATAGAGAACAATGATGAAACGACCTCATAGATAGTTGTGTTTTTTTTAATGAATAATGTCCTCACTAGAAGTAAGATGTTGCCTAGACAACTTTTTGTCTTAGGAAAATTCGTGATCGGAATTGACCACTTAAAGGTCTTTGCGAATGTGGAAGTAGGCTATTTTTGAGTCAATTCCTATCTAAGATGGCTTTTAATTAATTTTAGCATCTTGCTTATGGGCTTTGTCATATTTGACCATGGGAAATCACTACATTTGAGCTATGTTTTAACCATCTTTTACCACTCTTTCTTAGCTCAAATGGTTACTCTCATCTTTAGAGTAGTAACCAACCCTTGTAAACCCTTAAATCTTTCCTTCATACCCTTATTGTTTCGATGTGTGAGGCCTCTTTAGGAAAGTGCATACACGGGCAAAATCCCGAATGAATTGAAGTTGAACGACAAAGAGGATACTTCCTTAGAGTTAGCCTCACTTTAAGGCTAACTAGAACCATAGGAAGGGAAAATCTTTGTGGTTTTGGGTTTGTATATGTCTTGGGAATGGTTAGTGAGTATTGAGTCAAGTACATGTTCCTTAGTGCTTATAATATGATCCTAGGTTGTTTCAATAAGAAAAAGAAAGAAGGAAAATTCGAAAAAAAAAAAAGATAAGAAAAAGAAGTGAAAGAAAAAAGCACTAGAGATTAATACTAAGTTTAAGCTCTAACTTTATAAACTAAAAGCTTAGAGAGTCAACCCTTGAAGAAAAACGAAAGAAAGAATCCAAGTGATTAGATAATGACTCTTAAAATCAAAAGAAGGTTAGTAGCTTAGAAGTTTAAAAAGCTTAAGAATCTTTAGTTGTCTACAAAAAGAAAAAGAATAAATCGATTTGGTTTAATAAAAGTTCATGGTTTCTAGATCTAGGATGGATAGTATATCAAGTAAGTGTATAGATCCTTAATGGGGTGGGAACAATTAGAGGAGGTAAATGCTTTATATGTGTGAATTGTTCGGCTACCACCTTGCTTTTTCCTATTGCCTTGCACTACTTTGTTTGAGAGAAACCATTTAAATTGAGAGAACCCTCTTCTTTTCACACTTCTTTACATTAAAAACCTTCTTTGAACTCCAAACCAAATGGATAAGATACATTGCCCATAGGTAAAGAACTCACGCCTAAGCTTAATTGAATGTAAAAAAGGAATTGGCGATGGGATAGTTTATGGATGCTTAGCTTAGATTCTAAGAGTTGGTTTTGTGATGATCATGGAGAAGTACTTAAGCTCTTAGATGATCTTTGCACCATCTTAAATTTTTTTTGAGGATATTGGGCATAAGGCATTAGTTTTCTTATCTTGGTTTTGAGTTCCCACTTGCAAACCTCATTTTCGGGTTCGATCTTTGTTGTTTGCTTGAGGACAAGCATAAGGAAAGTTCGGGGGTGTTGATGTGTACATATTTTCATGCATATTTTGATGAATTTCATCTTAGTTTCATCCACATTTAGGTTGTAAATATTGCATATAAGTATTAGAATGCATAAGTTTAAGTCTAGAGTCTAGTTTAGAAGCTTATTACATTTGCATACCACTTTCTTTGCATTTGAAGGTGCAACTTCAAGATGGATTCATGGAGGCTCTAGAGGTGAATCTAAGGTGGAAATGGAGCTAAAAATTAAGGACAAAGAAAGCTAAACACTGTAGGAGAAGTTGGGATCAAGCAAGGCATCCAAGAGGAGAAAGAAGACACAAGAAGCTGCCAAGGGGCCCTGCAATCGACCCAGAGGTCGATGGTGGTCAACCTTGGGTCGATGATGGCCTCCCTTGTCATTATTGCCGCCCAAGGTGAGCCACCATCGAGCCAGGAGTCGATGGTCACCTCCCTTGGGTCGACGGCAGGCGATTTTGACGAGAAAAGACCCCTTCTCTTATGAACCAAGAACATAACATATGCTTATCTTTGCTTAAAAACACTTATCTTTTCTTTTATTTTGAGATCTAAGACTTTGTAATAACTCTTTATTATTCTTGAGTGATTTGAATCTTTTCTTCTTCATCTCTTTCTCTAGATCTATTTGTCTAAGACCATGGGAGCTCAAAGACCCAACTTTTGTCTTTGAATTTCCATGACTCTTAGTGTGTAGATCCTTCTTAGATCTTGAGATATGGTAGGCTAGGGATAGATCTAGGGTTGTGATGGATGATTAGGCCAAATTTTGGCATAGATTTCTACTAGATCTAGTTTAGTTCTTTAAAACCATTTGCTTGCTCATTGACGCCTAGAAAGTGTTGGATGAAATGCTTGAGAAAACTAGATCTATGTTTTTCACCTTGAGCTATGAGAGTAGTTTGCATGATGGGACACCAAGGTGCTAAATGGCTAGAAGGGCTTGAGATATACTATCACATACATGTTTAGATAGGCAACAAACGAGAGTTGAGCCTTGTAACGTGTATAGGTGAATAGGGGGCTCCTTGGTCTTGGAATAGCTTCAATCCTCTAATAAAGCCTTACCAAAGTCCATCAAATCTCTAGATTTAACTCGAACTCATAACCATTGTCTCAAGATCCTATCTTTTATTGATTAGATCCAAGTTTACTCTTTTATTGCTTTACTTTCTTGCTAGCTTTTTTATTGCTTTCTTTTATGAGTTTTCAATATGCTTAGCCTTGATTACCATTAGATTTAGTGGAGACCCGTGACAATCCCTTACTAAATCGCCACATAGGCTATGACTCTTAGTGCATTCTCCTTGCTTAGGTTCTACTAGTCTAGCCTCTAAATCCTTTGAAGACCCTAAAGTACTACAATTGACCTCGTTCTATTATAGGATTGAAAGTAGGGTTTAGGTTTATAATTATTAAACTCGGCCCATGTCATCAATTTAACTCACAGCCGCAAAATGCTAGATCAGATATGACTACAAATGACCAGAAAAATTAACCAGCTCGTGACAACAACAGTGCCAACGACAACGTTGAAAACACTCTGGCTACGAACGACATCGCGGTCAACGCTGACGCAAACACCACGGCGTTCGAGGAGATCAAAAAGATGTTCTCGACTCTCGAAAAGAAGTTGGCCGAGCAAGATAAACTAACTAGCTCTCTCGCTAAACAGGTTGAAACCTTAACCAGGAGAACTAAAACCATTCTTCCGCGTGGAGCTACAAGAATCTGCAGAAGAAGACTCGACTTCACAACTTCGTGCGACAAACCCCAAAACGTGCAGGAAAAACCATTAGAACAAAATCCCAATGAAATCCCCCTTGTCGTAGCACGGAACAACGTGGATGACCTTCTGACTTTCAAGAAGGAGATGGAAGAAACAAAGTAGAGCAGATCGACTTGGACTTCAGCGATCAACCCGATCCCACAGATGAAGACGTTGACGTACACCTAAGAAGGGTAAAGGTCCGCGCAACACAGCAAAACTCTACGCTCAACGAACCCATGACAGAAGAAGAAAATATCTTTTAGGTAGTGCACGAGAAATAGGCCGAGGAGCAAGCCAAAGTAATTCGCAGTACACGCCGACCGTCTCGTAAAACTACTAATGATGATCTCGACGAGATTCGCAATCTCTGTGACTACATCACGAAAACAACGACAGATGTTAAAGCGGTGAAATCGCAAATTCACCATGCGACCATTGCTGCACCAAATATCGATAGGCTCCTCGAAGAGGCTCAGAACACTCCATTCACTGCACGCATAACCAACACCAAAGTCTCAGATCTCGGGAAGGTAAAAATTCCAATGTATGACAGAACCACCGATCCGAAAGTTCACCTACAGACTTCTCAGATCGCAATGGAGAGATCCAAACTCAAGGAAGGCGAAAAAGACGATGGCTTCGACCACCTCTTCGTCGAACATCTCCAAGGAGCGGCCCTCGAGTGGTTCTCCCATCTAAGAAGAAACTCCATCGGAAGTTTTCGACAACTCTCCTCGAAATTACTCAGATAATACTACATATTTATGAACAGAGAAACCTCTGACGTTGATTTATGGAGTCTGTCCTAAAAAGAGGATGAATCTCTCTGAGATTTCATGAAAAGGTTCAAGATAGTGATGTAGAGAGTCAGCGGGATCAGTGACAAGGTGGCAGTAGACGCACTCCGAAAAAACCCTCAGGTACATGTCGATGTTCAAGAAGTGGATATCTCTCGAAAAACCACACACGATTCAAGATGCACTTCATAAGGCTACAGACTTCATCATCATCGAAGAAGAAATGAAAGTTCTATCGCAAAAACAAAAACCAGCGAAAGCATCCTCAAAAGACGCTACCTAAGAGCAGAAGACAAAAAAGAAGATCCCACGTAACGACAAATATGTCCATCACGAGGGAGAAGGCGTCCAGGGGGCACATAATTACGATATTAACTCCCTATCCAAACAAGGGAGAACATCGAGGAACACCTGGAGGCGAAACACGTCGTATGATGAGAACACCTTCTGCGAGTTCCACCAAACGAAAGGTCACTCCACTGCAAACTGCAAGGTTCTTGGAGCAAGACTAACGACAAAACTACTCGCGGGGGAAATCTCATACGTAACCAGCATAAAAGACCTCATGCGCGATACAGACCGCCAACCCGAAACCGATAAGGCACTCCCAGGAGACACCACATCTCAAGGAACTCAAGCGAACGTAAAACGAGGAAGGAGACTTGACAACAAAGGCAACGATGCCAATCACCATAGAGTAAGTATGATCTTCAGAGGGTCGCAATACTTCTGTGACACCGTCTCATCGATAAAGGCATGCCACCGAAAGGCGGAATCAAGTGCAAACTGGTCTATGCCACTCGACACCGCAAATGACACTATCGCTTTCGAGAAATGTGAAACTATCGGAATCGAAAAACCTCATAGCGATACCCTCGTGATCGACCTTGTCATAAAAGACCTCAAAGTCGCCAGGGTCCTCATCGACACAGGAAGTATCGTCTATATTATCTTCTGTGATACCCTCAACAGGATGAACATCGACTTATTTGAGGTCACACCCGCGCCAAAACCACTCACGGGTTTCTCTGGTACGACATCAATGACTTTCGGATCGATTACGCTCCCGATGATGGCCAAGCAAATCATGAAAGTCGTCGATTTTGTGGTCGTCGACCATCCTACCATCTATAGTGTGATCATGGGAACACCATAGATAAAATGAATGAAGGTAATCCCATCGACCTACCACTTTGGCATCAAATTCCCGACTCCCAACAGAATTGCCGCAATTTGCGGATCCCAAAAACAGTCGCGACTCTGCCAAGAAATGGCTCAGTTTGAAGGAAACAAACAAACTTCCGAGCACAACATTCTCGACAAAACGATGTTCTCGACACCACAGAAAGTCGTCGACCCAACTTTAGTCATCGCGACTAAAACGGTCGTTGCAACTCTGCCAAAAGAGTAATCACTCACGGGGACAAACTGAACTACGAGACACCTTGATCCTCGAAAGAGGTATGTAATCAATTCTTCGCAAGAAGAGTTCATTTCTCCCTTTCTCTAAAAAAGGGGGGAGTGGGTATACGTATACTCGTATAACCTGGAAATGGAAATAATATGAGAAAACCCTTCTTATTGAATATTGACTAGAACATGTTCGTTAACACGTTCTACCACTAAACGGAAAAGCTTTCGGGAAAAAGCGAGATGTCGCGAATTTCCGAGGAACATACTTTTGAACTCGATCAAAAACTTCTAAAAATAGTCGTCGCAAGACTATAAATCAAACTCCTACTGAGAAAAAAACAAGTACTTGTTCCTACTTCGTACCTGTCAATTGGCCCCGGCGAAGAGTCGATTCTCATACATCCAACACAAGGATAAAAGCGCTACAAAAACCGAAATTTTGGTCAGCACTTCCAGACGACTTCGAAATTGTCTTTGTAGAGATGCTCGGTTCCCGATAAATGCAAGTCATATAAGTTGAGATCTTATCGCAAACTTCAATATCGAGACGGAACCAGGTCGAAATCGCGAAAGGGAAACGTAAGCCGGAATTAGTCACCGCACATCCTAAAGCCGAAAGTAAACCTAGGTCTTGCCCTAAACCCAGCACACTGGTCCCAAACATCTTCAGACATAATATCTAACTGATACGAGATCCGAAAACTTGTCTCGTCGCTTATATTCGCAAGTCCTTAAAATACGAAAAATCAGTTTTTTGAAAACTCGCACCTGAAACGGACAAACAGATATAGAGATTATCCAAGAGTTAGATATGAGACGACGACTCATAATCTTGCCACCATATTACTCGTGTATTGATAAAACTAGAAACGTAATCCATTAAAAATCTCTAGACAACGAAGGTACAAAGCCATACACGGTGGACCCCGAAAAACTAAACGCGGCCACATTCGACCAAAACAAAAGCATAACTTAAAAAAGGAACATGCTCTCTCCACGTATAAATATCTACTACTCACGAATCACACTCGTAATAACCAGATATCGAGAAGTCACCGGCACCAAACAGGTTGGGATATTGGTCCACTGCATCTTCTTCGCCTCGGGTAGTGGCTCCGACTTCCTCCGAGTAAGGAGAGACGAGAATTGGAGCCCACCGCTCCCAAATCCTCTTTTCGATTGGAGAGATCGAAGACTCAACTTCTCATACTTCTTCATATGATCGGACATCTTGTTCATCATAGTGCAATAGGAGTACTCGAAAAGTTGGGTGCGCCACAAAGCACCTACGGAACCACGGCACTCGCGATACACCTTGAAGGACTGATTTGCGTGCTTAAACTGGTTGATGTTGACCGCAAATTGGGCCAAACAATCAGCTACAACCAAGGCCACCTCGCGCTTTCCACGTCTATACGCACGGCGGACTTGAGATACTTGTTTCAGCGTAAACTCCTTCTCACGGAAGGAATCCCCTTCGACCACTCTTTTCAAGCGGGAGTTCTCCTCCTCGAGTCTCTCGGCCTTGAACCGAGTCGTCTGCACCTCTAAGCCGCTCACCCTACGGGCCTCATCCATCACATGGAGACCCTACAAAAAAGGGGTCCTTTAAAAATTTAGAGGCAAATTCATATGAATAAGCGAAGTCACGTCCTATGGTCGAAAACTAACCCCCATGCGCAACCACGAGGCTTCCGCATACTGCCCTGACCTGACGAACCTTGCGTCAGCCGCAGTTTGCTTTGACGGGATGTCGAAAGAGGTAATGAAGACGTCGAATTCGGACCCATCTTTGAAAGGCGGTAGTGAAGGTTGACATCATGGTACCATGCCTCCGCAGATGACCCCCTCCTATCGTCGGCAACACTGCCCCCATCGTCGGTAGCGCGTTCGTTCTTAGGAGATTTATCCCTCTCCTTATCGGGAGGAATCTCATACAGAGTAAATCCGACCATGTCCGCTTCCAACCCCTCTTACGCGGTCGTGTGAGATCGAGCTCGAGTATTGTGATACTCAATCGCGGTATGAACTCGTTGCAAGTAAAAGTAACCCCAATGGAATGGACCGCCTCGAA
The DNA here is from genome assembly GCA_900406275.1 of Anastatica hierochuntica. Lineage (NCBI taxonomy): Eukaryota > Viridiplantae > Streptophyta > Magnoliopsida > Brassicales > Brassicaceae > Anastatica > Anastatica hierochuntica. The sequence goes on along the minus strand of OVAN01000218.1, from coordinate 48,037 downwards.
GAAGGCCCCTATTAACGAATAAGTCTTCTGGATGTGTGGGAAGGGGATCGATAACTGCAAAACAAAAGAGCGGTCAGATATCGGCAAACGAAAATAACAACGATAAGAGTATATGAAAATGATACACGCGGAACCCCATCTATGCCTAAAGAGGAAAACATATTCTTCCTCGACAGAGGCGCTATCTAAACGAACAAAAACTATCATTTGTCCCAACTAAGGAAGTTGGACGTAAACAATCGAATCACCAACATATTCTTCCTCGGCTTGAGATACTACTGAAGCGGCAGACCCGTGCCCTTCGGATGAAAAAACGCCAATAATTAGCCGACGCTCAGATCCATCCCTCGCTAGTAGCTTAAAACCAAAATCTTGACGAGGTGTTGGAGATCAGCGGGTGAAAGGTGACTGATCGACAAGCCGTAATGATTTAAAAAACTGAACTATAATCCCCGGTATGGGAAACCATATTCGACAGAACAGTAAGTGCACCTCGTAGCACGTAAACCAGCCACGAGACGGAGAGTTGGCCTCCTCTCCATGTTCTAGCATCCAAAACTTCACCCCATCAGAACTTGACAGAAATCCTGGATTGTGGCGAGAAAAGAGACCCGACATTCGCTCGGCCCGTGGTAGCCCTTCTGAAGATAGGCCTCGTCGAACACCACGATTCAGGTGGTGGAGGCATAAGATTGAACGTAGCACGCCAATACGCCTTCACGTCCTTAGGATCAATCGAGTGTGGCAAGAACTAAATTTTCAGCATAATTTCGTTCTCCCAAGCTTGTAGATTTCCGAGAGAGAAAATGGATGGTGAAGCATTTACGAAAAATCGGGTATTCGAAGTCATAACAGAAGGAGAGAAGAGAGAGATGGAAAGGATAAGGAATTTCCTACCTTAAGGAAATTTTCTTGTGAAGATTAGCAAGTGAAAGATTTGGAAACATACTCCTCATACTTATAGAAAGGGAGATTAACTATTCATCCTTGGACATTTTAGCCATCAATTATGCCTAACTTACCTAATGTGCCTCACATTTCGCAAGAACACTCCAACAATTCTTGCGAACTGGGGGGCTAACTGTTGGGGTCAAAAACAGTCACGACAAAATCAATGCCTAAAAAGCACCACGAAAATATTATCTCTCTTTTGGAAACAAAGAACATAAGGAAACTATCAAATCTGAGGTTCTTATCGCCTAGATTATCTTCTCGCGACCAAACAACAAAACTACGCGTCCAGTCGACCGTAGGCAGTCACTCCACAAAGTCTAGTCACCCACAAGCGACTAGACACGGAAAGTATCAAAATCAACGCCTAAAACTTCCGAATAACTCCCGAAAGATCTCGAGAGACAAGTTTTGGGGCGATAAACAATCAATGTAAACATCGGATAACCGCATCGCTCCCGAGACAAGAGCAAGGTCTAGTGGCCCATGGGAGACTAAACTCATCACAAAGTCTAGTCCCCCAGGGGCGACTAGACATGAGCAATGTCTAGCCCCCCATGGGCGACTAGATACGAACAATGTCTACTCGCCCATGGGCGACTAGACTCTCCACGAAGTCTAGTCGCCCACTGGCGACTAGACACGAACAATGTCTAGTTGCCCATGGGCCACTAGATACGAACAATGTCTAGTCGCCCATGGGCGACTAGACTCTGGACAAAGTCTAGTTGCCCATGGGCCACTAGACACGAACAATGTCTAGTTGCTCATGGGCGACTACACACGAACAATGTCTTGTCACGCATGGGCGACTAGACACGAGCAATGTCTAGTCGCCCAAAGGCAACTAGACACGAACAAAGTCTACTCGCCCGTGGGCGACTAGACACAAAAAATGTCTAGTCGCCCATGGGAGACTAGACTCTGGACAAAGTCTAGTTGCCCATGGGCGACTAGACATGAACAATGCCTAGTCGCTCATGGGCGACTAGACTCTTGAAAAAGTCTAGTCGCCCACGGTTGACTAAGACAACATTCTCTTCATCTTCCTCTCCTTCGGATCTTGGATTTACTGTCTCTCCTTTCGTCTCGATTGGGATTTCCTATAAAGTTTCACGATAACAATCGTAAAGACTTGTTCTTTTCGTAAAAACTTCGTACCGATCGTATAAAACGATAACGGTTGACTCGAACACCAATATTATCTTAACTATACGATTAGTCTTATCATTTCACGAAATAATCATCGTGTAATCGCACGAAGAATGACATCTCTGAAAGAAATCGCAAAAATCACTTAACCGCAAAACAGCCCAAGAATGCCCAAAACGTGACAAAGGTCCACTTACGATTTCGGACGAGAATGGGCTCAACTATGTTGATGATTTACCCGAGTTCCGCAAAATATAAATGGAAAATATGATAAAGTCAAGTTTATAGATAAATATGAAAAATCGAGAAGATAAGGAATATTCCCGAAAAAGAATACACTCGAATCGTAGAAGGAATATTTTTGTGGAATGATAAACTCGAATCAAGGGTAAAAAAGGAATGTTGGCCGACCTACAAAGGCATATATAAGAGAGGCGAAGGAGAAGGGCGCAGGGACACAAAAAATTTCTACATAACTTACCACTTAGAGCGATTAGGTTATTTTTCTGTTTTTGTTAGCGAGTTGCGACTCAACTGGGTTTACAAGTCTTACGTTGTTAGAACTAGGGAACTCGCCAACAGCTCTTGTGGCCAAGACTTATCACATGTTGTAACGCTCACACGCCGATTCGGAATAAGATCTCGATTGATCAATTCTCGTTTCGATTCCTTTTTTACTTTTACTTTGTATATTATTTTGTATTCTAATCTCTTTATGTTTAGCTTAGAAGAAATTCGTGACCTTAAGGAAAGTTTGGTTTTTTGGCTTTCCTCCGATTACGAAAATCGACAGTGTGAATTTCGGTTCCCACAGAGGCTTGCACGAAGCAACTGCAAAACAATGCACAGTGCATGCAACAACTTGTGAATGAGGCACTCAGGGAGACGAACTCCACCCTGACAGTCGCCCAGGTAGCAGGACAAAGGTTCAATGTACCCATACCTTGGATGCAGCCCTTGGAGACTCCTCTTACCGATCACGCTGCTAAAAGAAGGAGTCAACAGGGAGTGAGGACTTACAGGAGCCAAACTGTGCTCTTTTATAAGAGAATCCTATTGGAAAGCAGAAGCAACAGGCTCAGAACCTTGTTGCACACTCAACTGAGGCCAGATGCCTAGAGCTCATGTTCTCTGCCAAATTCGAGGCCCTCAAGTCGGTGATCAAGCGCCTTCGTGGTGCTGCACACCATTGAGAAAGAATGCCTTAAGTTCCTATGCAGACACTCCCTTCTCCAAGGAGACCGCATTGACAGACATGCCCAAGAAGTTCTCCTTCTCTACCATGAAGTTGTATGATAGTACATTGAACCCGACAATTACATTGCACAAAAAGAGCTGAGAGAAACAGCAATGTGCAAGAGGTTCAGCTCGAGTCTCACAGGTGTGACCTTGCAATGGTTCATCACCATCCCTAATGGAAGCATAAGATCCTTCGCTTCTTTTACTGATATGTTCGTAGAGCAATTTTTGAGCAGCATGGTCTCTCACAAATTCGCTAATGACCTCTATGAGGATAAGCAGAGGCAAGAAGAAACATTATGAAGCTACGTGTGACATTTCAACAAAGAGAAGGTGGTAATACCCAATTGCAATGTCGAAGTGGTAATGTAAATTGCAATGTCAAAACTGCATTCTCAACCTTAAAGAAGGGGTTGCGTGATGTCAAACACCTCTACAAGGATCACATAAAGTAACCCTGTCATACTATTGAAGATGTCCTCATCCGGGCCCAGGTGCATATATAATGGGAAGAAGATCTTGCTGCCAGGATAAAGTACGCACCCAAGCCGGACGCCTGGGTCATAAGAACATGGAAGAATGCGAGGGAGGAAAAATCCTACCATAAACCTTCTAAGGAAGCAGGTGGTAAGGGAGCCAGAGGTGGACATCGGCCCCTAGATAGAACAGATAATGAGAGAATGGCCACAACCATCTGGCAAGACATCTCAAATCTACCAATATCAAAGGGAGAGCTCGTAGGAGTCCTGAGGCATATGGGCACCGAGTTCAAGTGGCCCCAGAAAATGAAATATCCGGAGAACCATCAAAACAACAACAAGTGGTGCGAGTCCTCAGGATATAAGTTAATGAACTGCTTAAGAAAGGATACCTCTAAGAATTCCTTTCTGACAAGGCCAAGGAGCTCCTAACTGGCCTGGAGGGCGATGTCCCAACATGCCGACATGCCCCCCTTCTCCTCTAAGACACGATTATGTGATCAACATCATATCCGAAGGATCAGAGATTAGTGGCATCACCCATGCCGCAACTAAGAAAAGTACTAGAACCACATGAAATAACCATGGAATCCCTGAGGCCAAGCACATCAATCAGGCCGATGAACCCATCAGCTTCACGACTGGGGAAGAAGAATGGATCCTGGGACCCCATCACGATGACTCTGTAGAATCTATGACGGTGGTGAATTGTTTGGTGAAAAGGGTGCTCATCGACAAATGGAAGCTCCACGAATATGCTCTTCTTGGGAACTTATGGAGACTTATGTCTAACCATGGAAACCCTAACCAAGAAAGTCACACCTCTCGTAGGCTTCAGTGGAGAAGCCAAGCAGACAATCAGAGAAGTCATACTACCAGTCTATACAGAAGGGGTAAACCTGTCAACCAGGTTCTCCATCATAGATTGTCCATCTTCCTACAATATGATCATGGGGAGACCCAAGATACATGAGATGAGAGGCATGCCTTTTACTTTATATTAAGTGTTGAAATTCCCAACACCTTGGGAATCAGAGAGATCAAAGGAGATAAGGAGAATGCTCGATCTTACTACCAGACAACCCTACAGGGCAAGACGGCCTCCCTTATTCCAATTACATAAATCACTTCCGAGTAGGAACACTAAGGAGCCGGAAGTTGAATAGTTGGAAAACATACCTCTAACACCAGGAGACCCGAAGAGAAACCTTAAGGTGGGGTTTAGACTACAAAAAGGCATAAGTCAGAGACTCATCGACTTTTTGAGGCCAAATTCTGATTGCTTTGTCGTGTCCCACGTGGACATGCCATGCATCGACCTGACAGTCATAGTTCACAAGATGTAAGTGGACTCAAAGCACCCACCAGTCAGTAAAAATGCAGAAATTTTGCAACTGAGCGCAATGCAATCATTAATTCTAAAGTAAAAAAACCTACTGTTTGCTCAGATCATCAGAGAGGTGCAATACTTCGACTAGCTTGCAAACGTCGTCATGGTACGCAAAAAGAAATCCAAGTGAAGAGTTTGCATCGACTTCCACTACAAGAAAACATATATTTTGCAACAAAATTTTGCGAGGAAATATAGTCACCATTACTTAGTATGATTTTTGCATCGAATTTACGACGATATAAATAGACATCGTAAAATCGTCGTCATATAACAACGAATCATTCCATTGTAAATATGATGGAAATAAATGTCATATTTACGACGAGTTAAAGTTGGTTTACATATTCGTTCTTAAATATTCGTTACTTAACAATGATTTAACGGCGATACGCCATGTAATTGTATTTCGTCGCTAAGTCGTCGTAACATACTGTCGAATTAACGACAAAATTTTTCAATCTACTAAGTGAGTAGTTTGCGACGTTTACTTTTGGTAGGTAAACACATTTTAATCAATGTTGCATCTGAAATGTAGCGATGTATACAAGGTACGACGACACAACAAATTCGAGTCATTCATTTTAGCATCACAAGCAAAACAATGTTTACTTCATTCCTTATCAATGTGTGAAGACATTGAGAAACAATTGGTTATCAGTGATAAAGGTTGCTCCACGTGGTAAAATTGTAAGAGATGAAGAATCCCCCTAACAACAAGATACATCTACACATATGCTAACAATAAACCAAAGCTCTGATGTTATTCCTCTAATCGGCTTCGAAAATTGTGAAGTTAAATATTTGCCAAAAGATATCGAAGAAGAACATGCGGATGAAGATGAGTTTGATAAAGATGATTCATTGGAAGAAGGAGATCAAGAGGAGGATGCTGAAGAATGAAAAAAAAGATAAAATGAACTTCAACTTTATTAATATTATACTGAATAATTAATGTAACATATATTATATTATATAATAGTAATAATTTTGTTAAATAATTGGTTGTTTCCAATTGTAATTAATTAATCCTAAATTTTTAAAAATAATTTGTTGTTACAATTTTTAATTAATCAATAAATTAATAAAATTACATAAAATGCATAGTTAATCAATTTGATTAATTAATTAACCAATTAGGTATGGGATGGGTCACAGATCGGAGATGGGTATCGGGTATTAGTGCTTAGCCTTAGATTAGAGTGTGGATTGAAGCGAATAACATGGAGCATATAAAGTCGATCAACGAGGAGACGAAAACTTTTGAAATTGCTTATATCCTAATTGATATTAGATGATGGATGCATAAGGTTCTCGGGTATTCGGTAGCTCATGTAAATCGGCTGATGAACTCGTAAAATATGGTTGTAATTGTAACGACCCCGACCCGAGGGTACCGGGCTTCTCCAAATGATATCGCCAAAATCGGAGCAAACTTCACCAACTGGTCAACAATTTCACTTCTAATTTTTACCTGCAGAAACACCAAAAGGAAAAAGGGAGAAGAGAGAGGGGTGAGTGACTTTTCAAACAAGCCACTCAGTGAGGACGGACCCGACTCCGCCTCACCCGCTACCCGCCTAACTCCGGAAGACTAGAACTAGACCACAACCCCTAAAGAACACAGAAGACACTTAGCGTGTCACGCAAGCAACTACCAAACGCGGTGGCTTACGATACCAACTGTCACAACCCTGTCCCATACCAAGGCTGCTCCAGATGACATCACCAAAACGACTTTTGTCAGATTCAGACTCAATTGACACGTCCAATACATATTAAAAACTAGTTGTAGCCCTAGAGACCTAGCAAACACAGGACTCTAGACTTGGTGCCAACCTTCCCCCTCGCAGCCATAACCAATCCTAGTTTACACATCATCGGATCCCATCATGACTCAAACAGTCTCCCACAGAACCTGATCTAACCGTGACCAGTGACCGGACCACAATTACATTCCCTCCCAAAAGACTGGTATGTTCGGAGCCAGGGCTTTCTTTTAACATCCGCCAGCCTTTGCTTACATAGCTTAACTGACGGACCGTCCCGCGCAGTCTGTTGCCCCTCACCATAGGACTCACCTAACAGGGGACAGTAGTCGTCTCCTGCTCCAAGCAAACCGGCCCCGCTGATAGAGACGACCTCTGACTACCGCTGCAACGGTACTACACCAAGGCAAGGGGGAAGACACCCACACGCTTCACGATCCTCCAGTAGGCTCCGCGCCCACTGGAGGGGACAATCCATCATGGATCACATTTTCATGCATTTCTAACCTATGTCTTTTGGTGAAATTCTCAAGCAATTGCCATTTTACCTTATTCATCTTAGGACTTAGGTTCGCAAGACTCTCTTTCCTAGGCTTGACTTAGCGACCCACAAACAATCGCATTTAGGCGTATAGGACTTTATAACATAACAATACATAATACACACACTTATTTGTGCCGAGACTTATAGCTCGACACTAGCCGATACTCTAACCCTAGCCTAACGACATTAGACATATAACGAGGGAAACGGGGACGAGAACTCCTCACCTTAGCCACACTACAAAATCCTTGGTTTGTCTGGCTGATGATCCTCCTTCTGAACTTTCACCTAAGAAGATCCTTTGATAACCATCTTCTCCTTTGCTAAACTTTCCTCTGGAACGAAACCCGAAATAGGAACCTGATTAGACCTTGACGGGAACCTACCAGAAATGGAAACTTACTATTTATGAAAACCTGCCATAAATAGAAGTTACCCAAAAAGGAAACCTGCCCGAAAAGGAAAGTTACCAAAAAGGGAAACCTGCCCTAAAAGGTAACTTCCTAAAAAGGAACTTACCAAATATGGAAACCTGCCATAATTGGAAACTTCCCGGGCCAGGGGTTAAATGGTAATTTTACTTACCGAGGGGTACAACGTTCTCGGAAACGTTTCTGGCCGTCCGCAACTCTCTGGAACCCTCGAACTCGAGCTCTTCTACTTCCTTTTGACACGGACAGATTCGTTGCACCAACTTCTGGGACACGGTTCTCCACTCATATGAACTTGAATCCGGTGTTCCTTTTACCGATTGATTCATATGAGTCCCTAGATCGATCCCACAAAATATCAGCTCGAAAATCAACTTTTAACCCAAACAAAACTGAGATACACTCTGAGCAACGTTTTCTGGAAAACTGACAGATTCATAGCCGAACAAAAATGAAGCTATAACTCGCAAACTAACCGTTAAATTGAAGATCTGGACGGTCAGATTAAAGCCCTGGATGTCCTCTGTCGAAAGCCGACGAGCATGCTCCAATCAGACGCCGCTTACTCTCGGAATCTCCCTCTAAACACGGACTGGTCGCGATCGCAATCTGATTCCATAGTTTTTGGTAGGAAATTCATAACTCTTAGAATACTCAATCAAATCACGCTCTACAAAAATGGAAAATGACGGTCTGCGAGTCCACAACCTTCTGTAAAAATTTCGTGACAATCAGAGATGGGTTGGTTAGCCGTTTCTTCGTTCTCCCACGGTATGTCCTTCTGATTTCTGCGGAGACTGCATAGCACTCATCTTCTTTCTTGGTTTTTCTCTTCTCCCCATGGATGGAATGGCTTGAAAATCTCTGTGATGGTGCTCTGGAGGTCGACGGTTGGAATGGGAAAGGGTTGGTCGAATTTATCTTTAGGTATTTAGGGTAGTATTAGGCTTAAATAGATACGTTTAATGTTTGGTTTGGGTTAAGGCAAGGAAATCGATTTGGGTTGATTTCTGGTTTCTCTTCAATTGATCCGAGATTGGAAAACCGGGAATTACAGTAATTCTGATTTGTTGTACTCATCTTTCGTTTGCCTACATATTGGCTAACTCATACTATGACGCATGTTATTCTGATTGAGAATTGCCATAAGAAAGTGTCCATGAGGAAAAGGAGACACGATGATGCTATGGAGATTCAGAATTATCTTAAACTATGTGATCTAATAAGGTCTTCAAATGGGGTGAAGGTAATCCCAAAAATGATAGGGAGGGTATGATGGGCTAGAAACCACTAGAGCTAGGATGAATACATCTTGGCCCACAACCAAATACTTGATAGGATCCGTCTTTTCCCTCACTTCCTCGCTCAGCTTTGCCCGAATCTCCTTGTTGCGCTTAACAGCATCGTTATCATGTATTACCATAATAGTCTCCGCCAACTGAGACTGGGCGAGCAGTTTTGTTAGTTCTGAAATGCATACATCAAGCTCAGATTCCTTCTTGTCTCATTCCTCAATAGCTTTTGCCTTGCCTTGAGCAACCATCAATTAATGGTTGAGGCTACCAATCACTGTCTTCATCGTATTTAGTTGCTTTCTGGTTGGAGTGTCCTTCAAATAACACTGTAAGAAGTCATCCGTCTAGTTGATCGCTTCAAGGAACTGAAGAAAATACATAAAAGTTGTCATACTAAAAATTGAAAGAGAAGATGAGTGACACAAAGGAAAGGTGTGACTTGCCTAACCACCATGATCCATCTTGTTAGTATAAAATACAGATCATGCAATGTTCTTGACAGCGGAAAGGTGACATCCAACTCCTCTAAAATGCTTGAACAATTTAGCCACTCGTGCTATGTCGCTTGTAATTGGCTCATCTCTATCAGGCCGAAATTAAACTCCCAAAAGAAGAGGTGACTACCATTAGAGTCACCTGAGTTTGAGGAATAGTGACATGCTTCAAGAGGCTCAGCACTGTCACAAGCACTTTAACCTCATGACCCGTTGACTTCCAGGACACATGTGCAAACTAAGCAGACCGGTCTCCGTGCACCACAAACATTAAAAATAGGTGGAGAGGAACCTCCTGTTGTGGAGGTAGCAGAAGCATTGAGCGTCTTGTTCATGACATGAGTTATATCTCCTAAGTAGGCCCCCCTGATTGGATCCCCCATTGGGGTCTTTCGACCTGAAATAGGAGGATCTTCTCTTCATATTTTCATTTAGGTGGAGTGTTGCTTGCCATAGACTACAAAATGGGGCAAACTTAGCTTATAGAGAATTAACTATCGTACAAAAGTCACTGTTTGGAGCCTCTAAACTGTAGAATGAAGTATTGATGGATAATAAGCCTTACCTTTGAGAGGGGGTAGCGACGACAGGATTGACTCAAGAGTTAATGGGAATACTAGATCAACTGGCGGAGGGGTAGTGTTTAGAGCTTCTTGTATCCATTGAACTGATGCCACGAGATTCTATCTCCTCCTATAGTTATTATGAGGTTCCTTGATTCCTTGTTATCAAGAGAATTTGGTGAATATGGTAAACTTAATCCAAATAAAACATAAAATAGAGAATGAAGATAGGCAGATTTTATGACGAATATCTTCTAAGCCTAATATATCTTATTACCAGTGTTCTAAAATACGGTATGTACGGTCGTATATACGACGTATATACGTTATACAGTGAAGCACTGTACCGGTTTTAAGCTATACAGTTAAAAATATGCTTTAAAACTATACAGTCGTATATACGGTGTATATACAGTCAATACGACCGATTATGCGGCCGTACATACGACACTTATACACTTTATCTAATAAAATATTATTTTTAATTAATTTTTTAGTATTTTCATTATTTACGTTAGATATATTTATAATTTCGTAAAGTAATAAGTCGTCTCCATTCTTCAATTTTTTAGTTATAGTTTTTAAATTATCATATTAATTATAAGTGTGTATTTTAAACTATTTTTATTTAGTGAATTTGACTTATAAGTTAATATAATCCACATATTATTATATATATTTTATAAAAATATTTACCGTATATACCCCGCGTAAACGACCGCATATACGTTTATACGCTATACGATGGTTGACCGCCCGACTAGCGTATAGCCTATTATTCTTTAGTTAAAATCTAAGTCCCGAACCTAAGCTTGGTCGATTTTGAATAAGAAGTATTTCTCAAACCATTTTTCATCATGCCCTAGAAGACCCTCAAGGATTTTTCTTCGAGGGTGAGGTGAGATGTACTATCTTCCCTTCTCTCCAAAATTATTCTTTAGTTAAACCAAGGTCATTAGTCTATGAACGTCAGGTTTTGAGGAAAACTCTGGGATAGGAAACGTAAGCCCACATTTATCGAAAAACACTTTGTATACACATTCGCATAGGTCTGACAACCTCAAGGGACTCTCTTCACCTGGGAAAGACAAATTCAACGAATGAGAATCTCTTCCAAAGGCTATCAAATGGTCTGTCGTCATTGTCAACACGCCGTGAGGGGAAAGTTTTTCCGCCATAGAGGATGTGAAAGTCTCGACAGGGTTTGTCATGTTGAGAAATTTGACAAAATTACAGGGAATTGATTCATACATTATAGTTTGCTGAAAGAGGTGAAAACCCTAAAATAAAGCATAAGAGGAAGAGCATCGAGTAATTGAGAAATTAAAGGAATAAATTACCTTGAAGTCAAGATGAAGATGTGTGGTCAAGATGAAGATGTGTGGTGATCATAAGTGTGAATTTGGATCAAACTCTGTTCTCATTCATCATTGACATCATTCGATATTTATACAATCTGTTTATCAAAAACACTTCTTCCTATCAAATAAATTTTCTCCCTATCTTTAGGACTTATCTCTAAGACTTTATGTTTATCTAAAACAATGTTCTAGAGTCTTCTAGAACCTTCTGATACTCTCCCACAAATTAGAGAGTGCAAGTTTGTAACTCCCAACTTGACAGCTAGATTCTCGAACTGTGTGCGTCCAAGAGCCTTCATCAAAATGTCCGCGATCTGAGTGTCCGACTTGATATGAAATGTCTCTATAATTCCATCTTTAACTGCATCTCTAACAGAATGACAATCTCTTTCAATGTGCTTGGTGCGTTCATGAAAAACCGGGTTAGCAGCGATGTGAATGGCTGCTTTGCTGTCGCAGAAGAAACGCGTTGGTGATGTTTGTTCGACTCCCAATTCCTTCAACAAGCTCCTGAGCCATTTTACTTCACGTAATGCCGCAGCCATGGAGCGATATTCTGCCTCGGCAGAAGAGTGCGAAACAGTTCACTGCTTCTTCGTTTTCCAGGCAATCGGCGAGCCACCAAGCATAACCACGAACGCACTCAACGATCGGCGCGTGGGAGGACATGATCCCCAATCTGCGTTACAGTAAATAGTAAGTGACAAATCCGGGTCAGATTTCAGAAGTATACCTTGACCGGGAGATCCTTTAAGAAAACGAACAACACGAACAGCAGCTTCCCAATGAGCTTCTTTGGGCTTTTGCATGAATTGAGCAAGGATATGAATCACGTAGCTGAGCTCGGGCCTGGTATGCGTGAGGTAGATTAATCTACCAACAAGGCGACGGTTGGGCGTGGGATCAGCAAGGAAAGGGCTCTCCACCGTGGCCAGTTGATGATTTTGTTCAAGAGGAGTCGCGGCCGGTTTGCATCCAAGATTCCCCGTTTCCGCAATAATATCAAGAGAATATTTTCGTTGTGACAAAAATATTCCATCGGGACCGAGGCTCACCTCGATTCAAAGAAAATATTTTAATTTGCCCAAGTCTTTCATAGAAAAGCATCTCCCCAAGTATTCTTTGAATTTCTGTAACATGTAGGCATCGTTTCCACAAATTAGAAGATCATCAACATATACCAAAACCCGAAGCTCCAAACCGTTCTTGGTATAGGAAAATAATGAGTAATCATCGTATGCTTGAAGAAAACCGAATTTTAGTAGAGCATCGGAAAGCTTCTTGAACCAGCAACGCAGGGCTTGTTTCAGGCCATATAATGATTTCTTTAAACGACACACCTTACCGGGATGAGTGTGACGGAAGTCAGGAGGCAGCTTTATGTAGATTTCTTCGTCAAGATCACCGTGAATAAATGCATTATTAACGTCCATCTGATACACTTCCCATTGATTAGCAGCAACAAGTCGAAGAAGAGTACGTACCGTAGTGAGTTTAACAACTGGTGCAAATATTTCGTTATAGTCCTCTCCTTCGATTTGTTTACTCCCATTAACCACCAACCTTGCCTTGTATCATTCAATAGAGCCATCTACATTATATTTGACCTTATATACCCATTGGCTATCAATAGCTTCTTTATCCGGAGGAAGCTCCGTAATATCCCACGTGTTTGCTACTTCAAGAGCATCGACCTCTTTAACCATAGCATTGTCCCACACCTTTATCTTGACAGCCTCTTTGAAGTTCTTAGGCTCAACACCAGAAGTAATAGCCGCTAAATAAGCTTGATGGCCTGGAGAGAAGTTAGAATCGGAGATAAACATGGATAATGGGTATTGTGTGTTACCTTGGACCGTAGATGAAGACTCAGAGATGGAGTCGGGTGTGAGAGCGTGATGAGTAGTGTCTTTGGTTACGGCAGAATAAGTAACATAGTCTTGAAGACAAACAGAGGGTTGACGAGTTCTATGACCCTTTCCCAAGGCCTGTTCTGGTTTGGTTGCTTGAGTATGTATAACTGGAGCATGATCAGAAGAAGAAGATTGTGGCAGAGCATCACTAGTCGTCGACGGCTGTGGTGGAGAAGTGATGGCCGGAGTCGAAGCTGGAAGAGACGAGACCGGAGCTGGCAGAGTGGATGCTTTCGCGGGAGAGGAACGCAAAACACTCTCCCTGTCTCCAGGCGTCATATCAATTATCCAGTCTTCATCTACACAGGTTTCTTGCGGCTTAAGGTATGGTTGTGGTTGTTCTGGATTAGCAAAAGGAAAAACATTTTCGCGAAAGACCACGTCCCGTGAGATGATAAACTCGTCCTTCACAATATCATACACACGCCACGCCTTCTTCCCGAATGCATAACCCATGAAGACGCAAGGTCTACTCCGCGAAGCAAATTTATCTGTGGAACGAGAGACTTGGTGAACGTAACATGCTGATCCAAAAACTCGTAACTCACTATAGTCCGGTTTGCTGCCATATAATACTTCATATGGAGTGCGACCTTGAAGAATTTCTGTAGGCGTGCGATTGATTAGACAAGCCGCGGTTAACACAGCTTCACCCCAAAATCGTATACGTAGATGTGCTTGAAACATTAATGCCCGAGATACATTCAAGATGTGGCGATGCTTTCTTTCTACACGTCCGTTTTGTTGAGGAGTTCTCACACAAGATGTTTGGTGAACAACCCCTTGTTCATGAAAATGAGACGATAGACATGTAAATTCTGTCCCATTATCGCTCCGAACAATCTTAACACTTTTGCCGAACTGCTTTTCTGTATATGTCAAGAAGTTAGACAGAATGTTGTGAACTTCGGACTTCTCGAGCATTAAATATGTCCACACGGCTCGAGAGAAGTCATCAACAATGGTGAGAAATTAAACCGCCCCCTAAGATGAGGGTGTTCGATATGGTCCCCAAACATCGCAGTGAATAAGAGAAAAAATATCATCTGCTTTATTATTACTATTAAAGAAAACTACTCTAGTTTGTTTGGCCCGAAAGCACACATCACAAGAATGAGAACCAACAAAAGAACTAGAGATCATAGGTAAACGAGAAAGCGTCGAAAAACTGGGATGACCTAAATGCATATGCCATAAAACATGATCAGAAGAGAGATGCGCACTGTGTATCTTTGCCGTAACCAAATCAGTAAAGTAGTAAACTCCATCACGCTCTTTACCCGTTCCAATCAAAGTCTTCGTAAAACGGTCCTGCAAAACACAAATTGTATCAGTAAAGGTTGCAAAACAATGTATTTGTTTTCACAATTTTGATATGGAGATTAAGGTACAGGATAAAGCTGGGACATAAAACACGTTAGGCAAAGAGATCCGATCTGTTAAAGCAAAGACACCCGTATGAAGTGCCATGGTTTTGCTACCATCGGCAAATCCTACCGAACACGGAGCAAAAGAGGTGATGTTAGTCAACAAGGAGCGATCCCCGATCATGTGATGGGATGCTCCCGTGTCAAGGATAACATCTCCAAGATCAAGCTTACCGGAGAGTTTATCCGCCGTAGAGGATTTCTCTTGAACCAATCGAGTAAGTGCTTTCCACTGGTCCGGAGTGAGCTCAGGTATTGCAGATGACGATGGATCGATACTTGTAGCATGTGCCGTGGTAACAGCTCCTCGTCCACGACAAGCCCCCCTTCCTCGTGAACCGCGACCGCCTCTGCCTCGCGAGCTAGTTCGATTCTGTTCATTCATCCACTCTAGATAACCATTTAGTTTCCAGCAGTCTTTCTTTTCATGTCCATTGCGGCCACAATAAGCACAAAGAACAGAGCGATCTCGTGGTCGGAGAATCGTGTCAGGGCTTGCATTGATTTGATTATCGGATTGACCAACATAAGCCATTGAGTCTATGCTCTGTTCACGACGAGTCATGAAACCAACTGCTTCTTGTTGTGTTTCACGTGATCGATTGACAGTAAGGCGTTGCTCTTCACGAATTTCTTTTGCGTAGGCTTCACCAAGAGAGGGAAATGGATCCATCTCGATGAGATTGGTACAGAGACTCCCAAATCTCGCATCATCCAAGCCAAGGAGAAACTCGTGTACCTTATCCTCTTCTCTGTCTTTAGATATGTCTTGAGCAGCGCCGCATGTACAGGAGGGAAGAGGTCGATACACAGCCAATTCTTCCCACAATTTACTCAATCGGCCATAGTAATCAAGTACTGATTGACCATCCTGTCGACAAGCAGCTAATTGAGCTTCGATCTGATGAAGTCTCACCTTGTTTGTTACCGCAAATCTTTGTCTCAGATCATTCCAGAGCTGACAAGCGTCGGAAACAAAGGTCACAGTTG
The DNA here is from genome assembly GCA_900406275.1 of Anastatica hierochuntica. NCBI lineage: Eukaryota > Viridiplantae > Streptophyta > Magnoliopsida > Brassicales > Brassicaceae > Anastatica > Anastatica hierochuntica. The sequence continues at coordinate 32,039 of OVAN01000218.1, read as the reverse complement.
TACGTATCTTTGGCTCGATTGATGAACGGATCCATCCTACAATCATGGAGTTTACTGTTAACCATGTTTCAAGCTCTTCTCCAGGAAGAGTTGGTTTCTTTATCGACCCGTTGATGAATCCGGTCTTTCGTTTTGCTTGTAACGAGTTCTGCATCTCAACAGCCCATTCACTATAATTCTCCCTGTTTAACAAAACCGGAGTTATTATAGCTCCTGGATTATCGGAGCTGAACAACGTATATGGGGAGACAGGAATGATGTCTCTCTTTTCACCCATCGCCTGTGAGGTCGATGTTGATGATTGTGTTGTGTCACCCATCGTATGAAGGTACGACGAGAAGTGTCTCTGTCGTTTTTAGAAGAAGTAAAGCTTCGGTGTTCCAAACCTTGAAGCTTTGTAGTTTTAAAAGAAAATTTTGTTTTTAGATCTGCTCTGATACCATGTGAATTGGGATCAAACTCTGTTCTCATTCATCATTGACATCATTCGATATTTATACAATCTGTTTATCAAAAACACTTCTTCCTATCAAGTAAATATTCTCCTTATCTTTAGGACTTATCTCTAAGACTTTATGTTTATCTAAAACAATGTTCTAGAGTCTTCTAGAACCATCCAATAATAAGAAATGGGGGTGGAACTTATATAGTAAAAATTGCGGTTATTGAGATCGCAAAAATTCGTTGCATCAGACTGATCCTCCACCATCCATCTGTTAACCGCATCTTCTCGAAATCTTTCAAAAAGATTTGATGACATCTCAATCTCAGCGTAGATCCAAGATGAAACAGATGGTCAAGATCACGTGCAAGATTTGGATTGATTTGGTCAAGATCTTTTGGTTTATAACATCATCAAGGCGAGGTTTCTTTCAAAATAAATCACTCTTACGCCCTTTAAGTCACCAGGGACGGTTGATGGCACGGAAACAATCGTCTCTTAGAGTGGAGCCAACCCGAGGAAGAAAATGTCCATGGTTATGGGAATCTATACCGCATTTAGTTGTAGAAAACTTCGTGACTCAGTCAGAGAAACTTGATGCCTCAAGCTGTTGGTTGGTTGTTTTAGTCTCAATGCTCTTCTTCAGAATTATTATCTGGTGTCACAAAATCTTCTCTTTTTGAACGATAAAATTGGAGCTTTCACAATGGAAGAAGATTGAGAAGTTGAAACATGAGAAAGAGATTGTCATCAAGTTCATGATTAGACACATGCCAACATCTTCCTCTCTTATTTCTTTTGGAGAGAGCTATCGATTCAGAGAATTCTCAACACAAAGACTTCCTAATGATGGTCAGAGACAATGGACAATCAATTGTTCTAACAATACGATGAAACTTCCTCTCTTATTTCTTTTGTTAAATTCTCATTGCTTTGTAGGAGCATGGTAAAGGATATCATGAACTCTCAGCAAAATACAAAGTATTCTTCTCCACTGCAGTAGTGAAATTGGATATAGAATTCTATACCAAAGTTTATGATGATTTTTCATGTAGGACTCGGTAAAAACAAACTAAAAATGAAGACATGGTACTACTATGTTCTTTTTCCGCTATCTCCTTCACTGGCAGCAATCAAACATTTTTTTTGAATTCTGCATTTCTAGCATGCTTGTTTCCCAAGATTTCTCTATTGCATTTGTTTTGGGGTTTAATGTTCACTTATCCATGAGTGTTTTATGATTGTCGAAGGTTCCTCTTTCCAATTTACTTTAGATTTAGTTTTCATGTTCTCAAATGTGTTTTATGCTCTTGTTCAATTTGATTGTTGATCTTACTTATTTAGACTCATGATATGTACGATTTTCCATTTCTCAGAAATTATTGTTTTGTTTTTAAACAAAATCTAGGCCAAAACATCAGGGACGTTGTGAAGGATGGCTTGTTAACGGTAATTGTTTTAAAAACAAGCGTGTCTTGATGGAGCATGTCAACGATTCCAAGGCATACACGACAAGGATAAGATTTTGTCTGATCAGTTTGAGGCCAAGAGGGTGAACAACAAAGCTAGTCGGGAAAGAAAACTTGCTAGGAGAAAGGAGCTTTTAGCTAAGGTATGACTACTCCTTATATCATTTTTACTAGTTTCTTGGTCCGATGCAGACATTAAAACTTTATAAATAATTATAGTTTTAATAATTCGGTAAAATATAATATTTTTAATTAATAATTAATAAATTATATTGTGCATTTATATGGTAAATTGAAAATCTTGATTCTTAGAATTTAGTTATAATATTTAAAATTTATTTTGACACTTTATTATATTTTTTGTCACTTTGTTATATATGTCTTAAATTTGGATAATACAATTGATTTGACATTTTTTGCATATAGTAAAATATTTCGTTTTTCGACATTCGACTCCGCTAGAAACTATGATATTAATAACACTAATCATAGTACTGGTGTTATCTAGACTTCTTAATTTTTTTTAAAAAATGTGATTATGTTATGATATAAAAATTTTGTCATTACAATTTATTGTATACACGTAAGGACATTAAAATGGATAATACATTTTATTTAACATAAGTAATATATGATTTTTGTAGGTAAAAAAGATTATTAAAAAGTTCCCTTTTCATTGATATTTCGTCTTTGAAATTTTTCATCAATTTTTCCTTTTTAAAATTTTAATTAAATTTTTTGTTTTTAGATTTTTAATATTTAATTAATGTAAGTTTCATTATGGGCAATCAGGTACTCAACCACTTTAACTTTTAATCTGAGTCAAATTCACTTCACAAATAATATATAAGATTTTTTTTGATAATTTGGGTGTTTTATTAATTCTTAGATTACGATTTTTTTTAGGACGTAGGAAAAAGACAATGTTAGTGTACTTATACAAGGATTTAACCCGCGCAAATGCGCGAGATCATATTTTATTAATTTAAAATTATTGTATAGCTTAAATTTATAAATTTATAGTTAAAACTAAACATTTTCTGTGTTTATTAAGTTTAAACTCGAACTGTATTAAATCATACATTCTTTTTATAGTAAGATTCGTCTCAATTAACCTGTATTAATTGTTTAAGATAAACTTAGTTATTTATATAGTATAATTAAAATTGTTTTTCTTAGCTTGTTAGTATTTATACTTTTATTGTTCCAAAATTAAGAGTTTCTTTATTGTATAACTAATTAATCATACATTAATATTCTATATTCTATTCAAAAGTATATTATTTGTTTTAAATATATTTTTTAAGATTATTTAAAATTAAGAAGTGTAAAAATGATTCGTGTACTTATTTTTAAAATAAATATAATAATTTTGATTATTTTGTTTAAAAAGATATCATGAGAATCTAAAATGAGATTTCCCCATTTTACAAACATTATTTAATTTGTTTTTGTATTATATATTTTTCAATGATATTTGATGTAATTTCTTCTAAATTAGAGGTTATTTATCTAAATGTATTTCCCAAATAATAATTTAGAGATTTAGACTTAAGTCGAATGGGTCATTTGTTGAACAATCTAATTTAAGAATCTAATAATTTTGAAGTTTGATAGCCAAAATTTGAAGTAGTAATCGGTTTTTTTAGGAAATAATTTTTTTTTGAATTAGTGAGTTTAAAAAAAATTGAGTATTTTATTAGTAAGGGTAGAGTTGTATTTAGACTGTTCAACTTTTAATTTGGTGCAAATTGACTTCGTATTTAATATACAAGATTTGGATTTAAGTCGAATAGGCCATTTGTTGAACAATACTTATGTAATTTACGAATTTAATAATTTTGAAGTCTAGTAGGTCAAGGAAATATTTTTTTTAAATATTGAATTTAATAATGATCAAATATTTATTAGGATAAAATTGTATTTAGCTAATTCAACTTTTAATTTAGTGCAAACTGACTTCATTCTTAATTCTTAATGTATAAGATAAGTTTCCATTCTCCCTTATGATTGTTTCCTTCATATAGATGGTAGAGAAACTACATGGATTACGTGTCATTTTAATTCTTGAGGGAAATGAAAACAAGGCAAATGACTGGTTAGCGTGTGTATGTTGTAGTTTTGTAGATTGCGCAAAAGAGTAAGCTAGTGCTGTGAGGGTTGGCTAGGACTAAGGAGACTGATGACACAAGGGAAGGGTGAGTGACACATATATGACAAAGATGAATACGTGGCGCTAATGTGTCAAAGCTCATGTGTTAATGGAAAAAAGAAGATTTGCATATCTTGGAAGATAGCTTCAAGATTCTCTTGGTCAAGTGGAGACATCTATTTAAGCAAAAAGAGAAAGAGAGGCACGGTGCGCCTTTCGAGAGAGCTTTAGCGAGAGAGTTTTTCTTCTTAGGGTGTTGGGTGAAACAAGCAGCTGCTATTGCTTCATAGCTAGGAAGGGTTTTAGATATTGGTCATTGGTGTTAGCATAGAAAAGCTAATCACGTCAAACTGATGAAACAAAGACTTGTATAAGTTTTGTTTGAATGATATCTAATAAAGAGAGTTTCGTGTGTTTTCGAGTTTTAGTTCTATTTCTACGTCTGTGTTCTTACAATTGGTATCAGAGTCATCAACCAATATACAGGTTGAGATATTGGAGAGAAAGGAATGGACACTGGAAAAGAACTTATCGCGGTGAAAAACCCTATTATTCTTGATGAAAACAATTATGGTCATTAGAAGATTAAGATGATCCAGCTGATCAGGTCAGTGGATGAAGATGCTTGGACCTCAGTTGAAGAAGGATGGGAGGAACCACATGTCGTCTCGACAGGAGGAGAGAAGCTCCCAAAACCCAAAGATAAGTGGACAGATGCAGAAAAACTTGCATCAAAATTTAACTCCAAAGCCATGACTGTGATTTTTGGAGCTGTTGACTTAAAACAGTTCAAATTAATTTAAGGCAGTGAGTCAGCTAAAGAAGATTGGGATATCTTGAGAAATTCGTTTGAAGGAGATGCAAGTGTGAGAAGGACCCGACTGGATCATCTGACCTCACAATTAGAGAATCTGAGGATGGGGCCTGATGAGCCCATTAATAGTTTCAGCTCTAAGCTCAGCGCCATGGCACATGAAGCTTCTGTGTTAGGCAAAAAATACAAAGAAAAGAAGCTGGTTAAAAAAATTATGAGATTCTTGCCTCCAAAGTATGTTGCTCATAAAGTCGTTCTAAAAATGACTGAAAACATTGATACTCTTAAGTTTGAGAAACTTGTGGGGATGCTCAAAGCAGAAGAGACGGAAGCCGCTGCCAACTTGAATAACACACACAAGGGTGTGGCTCTGATGGTTGAAGAAAAGGATGAACGCTTTCAAAAACTTGAAGACAACATGAGTTTGCTGGCCAAAAACTTTGGAAAAATGCTGAATAGGGTTGAGAAAGGAACTAATAAAGCCTTAAATCGCTCAGTCAGGCTTGGAGAAGATAAGCCTGGTCGACCTGATGTAGAATCCTCTGCCATGAGAAATCTCTGCTCTGATCTAGATACTAGGAGGAAAAAGTCAGATATTCAATGCTTTGAATGTGAAGGATATGGCCACGTAAAAATGGAATGTCCATTGACTAAGCGCAAAGAGATTTGATGCTCAGAATGCAAAAGTTTTGGACATGTGAAAACTGAATGCCCAAATCTCACTAAACGAAAGGAAAAAGATCCTTTCTATGTTTCAGTGATTCAGAGACCGATGATGAGGATGACTCCTACATGCTGAATTTTGTTGCCTTTGCCGCAAAGACGGATGGATCTAAGAACAAAGTAGAATCTAACTCTGAAAGCAAATGTGACCAGGAAATTGATCCTAAAATGGAGTATCGTAAGTTGTACGATAGTTGGGTAACTTGAAGCTAGAAGAGGAGAAAGCTATGTTAAGGGCAAAAGTGAACATACTTGAACTGGAAAGTACCCCACCTCAAAAGGAGGAAGTCAAATCAGAGACACAAGCAGAGACCGATGTGTCACTCAATCAGAAGGCTGAGCAACACATCAAGTTGCTAGAGTCAAGAATGGATCACATGCAGAGTGTCATTGATCAAAAAAGAGAAAAGTCTAAATGTCTCGAGCATACCTTGTAGGAAAATCGGAAGTAGATCCGTATGTTAAATTCTGGAACCGAAAATCTGGAGCATATCCTAACAATAGGACAGCCAACTAAAGTCAACTGGGGATCGAGGTATACCAGCTTTAAGGTAGAACCAAGTTCAGAAACATGGAAAGAAGTGTTTCTCGGGAATTTTGTGAAGAGTAATCATACTAGTCACATGCAAGAAGCAAAATTGAGAATTGAAATAAAGACGTCTGGCAAGGCATCAAGCCATACGCGACAATCAAACGTGAAAGTTCCTCAACCCAAGACGAAAACTTAGCTGACTGCTTATGCTAGAAACAGGGGATGTCTGTTCTGTGGAAAGCACAACCATCGTGTGAAGCATTGTTCACTTAGAAAAAGGAGAAGAAGTCATGCTTGGAGAACCATGCAATGCTATGTGTAACTAACTAAAGTGGGTATGGTTTGGATTCCAAAAAGAGTTTTGTATGCCTTGCCTGAGCGGAGGCTAGAAGTCAAGAAGATAGTGACAGAAGAGGATAATGCTTATCTAGAAGAGAGCTTATCATTGACGTGCAATTTTGCTCAACTTAAATCTTTTTAGAGTGTGTGATGCAAACAAGTTATGTGACTTGCACTCAGAAACCACAGAATATGAGATGCCAATGCTCAACAATGCTGCCTACACCTCAATTGAGGCAGAGGATGGTGCTAAGTGGTAAATTTGACAGAGGATGCTCACGCCACATGACTGGAGATGTCAATTCCCTATGGATACACACAAAGTTAAAAGGAGGAAAAGTCACCTTTGGTGATGGTGGTCAAGGGAAAATTCAAGGTGTTGGCACGCTTGAACGATCAGATCAACCACAATTGGTAAACGTGTATATAGTGGAAGGACTCAAAGCTAATATAATAAGCATAAGTCAACTATGTGATGAAGGATTAAAAGTGGTATTTACCAAGACAAAGTGCGAAGCAGTTGATGAGAAAGAAAACGTTATACTTTCTAGAATTTGCTCTGGTAACAATTGTTACATGTGAAGACCGTTAGAGAAATATATGTCAGTTGTGGCAACCAAATTGGACATGTGGCACAAGAAGTTGGGACATATGAACACGAGAGCCTTGTGTCGCTTGGTAGATTTTGAGGTTGTGAGAAGGGTACCAAAACTGGAAGGTAAGTCCGAGATTGTCTGTGATGCATGAAACAAAGGGTAGCAGGTCAAAGTTCACCATAGCAGAGTCACTGACATAACTACCAAAAGGGTTCTGGAGCTTGTTCATATGGACCTTATGGGACCAGTTCAGACTGAGAGCATCTCTGGGAAGAGGTATGTTTTTGTACTGGTTGATGACTTATCACTCTACACTTGGGTTAGGTTTCTGCGAGAAAAGAGTGAAGCAGCTGAGAGCTTTAAGATACTTGCTTTACAACTCAAGACTGAAAAAGAAAGCATCATCCACGTTAGAAGTGATCGGGGTGGAGAATTTGTAAATGAGTTTTTTGAAAAATTATGTCAAAGTCAAGGAATAAGGCATCAATTCTCAGCACCTCGGACACCTAAGCAGAATGGAGTGGTTGAAAGGAAGAATATAACACTTCAAGAAATGGTTAGAGCAATGATGCAAGGAAATAGTGTGTCACACAGGTTCTGGGCAGAAGCCATAAATGTTAAATCATCAACCGTGTCTATGTGAAACCTGGTTCCACGATGATGCCTTATGAAATTTGGAAAGGAAAGACTCCTTATCTCATTTACTTCCATGTTTTTGGATGTGTTTGCTACATCCTAAATGACAAAGACAATATTGGTAAATTTGATTCACGAAGTGATGAAGGAATCTTTCTGGGATACACCGTAAACAGTATAGCCTTTCGTGCCTATTATCAGAGAACTCGAATGGTAATGGAATCAGTAAACATTATGTTCGATGATAACAACAGCTCTCAGCTTCAAGAAATTGTGCTGACTAAAGGTGAGTCACACAGGGATAGATTGTCGCATTCTCATAATCTGGAATTAGATGATGTGAAAAGTGAAGAACATGATGAACAATGTGACAGATCTGCTGTTTAAGTTCACAAAAATCAGTCAGCTGAAGACCTTATTGGCAATCTAAATGATGGCAGAATCACGCGAAAGAAGCAAATCAATTGCAAAGAAATGGTGATGCTTGTTGAAGTTGTGGAGTTTGGATGCTTTGTTTCTTTAATTGAGCAGCGAAATATACAAGAAGCACTTGAAGATGAATTCTGGACAAATGCATGTCATGAAGAACTAGAGCAGTTTTCACGACTACAAGTGGGGGACTTGTTGGCTAGACCAAAAGATGTGAATGTGATAGGCACAAAGTGGATCTTTAAGAACAAGATAGACGAAAATAGCAATGTGGTTTGAAACAAAGCAGGACTGGAGGCTCAGGGATATACCCAGGTTGAAGGAGTATATTTTGATGAAACTTTTGCACCTGTGGCTAGGCTGGAATCTATAAGACTCCTATTGGGTATCGCTTGTGACTTAAAGTTTAAGCTATACCAGATTGACATGAAGAGTGCATTCCTAAATGGATTACTCCAAGAGGAGGTCTACGTAACTCAACCTAAAGGTTTTGAAGATCCAGACTCACTTGACCATGTCTATCATCTGAAAAAGGCTTTGTATGGACTAAAACAAGCGCCCACTACATGTAATGAGAGGTTGGCACAATTTTTACTTATGTCAGGATTTTTTCGAGGAAACGTTGATAAGACGCTGTTTATTTTAACTGAGAACCAAGACTTTTTGGTGGTTCAACTCTATGTTGATGATATTTTGTTTGGAGGGACTGATCAAGCTCTGGTGGATAAATTTGTCTCAACTATGGCTAAAGAATTTGAAATAAGTTTGGTTGGTGAATTGACCTACTTTCTGGGATTACAAGTAAGGCAGTTGGAGGATGGGATATTCATCTCACAAGCTTCCTATGCTGGAAATTTAATCAAGAGATTCGAAATGCAGACCGCAAAGGAATCAAAGACACCAATGAGAACAACTACCAAAATGTCTAAGGATGAGAAGGGAGTCAAAGTAAATGAAAAACTCTACAGAGCAATCATTGGAAGTTTGCTCTATCTCACTACAAGTAGGCCTGATCTGTGCTACAGTGTGGGAGTTTGTGTTAGATATCAAGCAAGCCCTCGTGAATCCCACATGATAGCAGTCAAGCGCATCCTTAAATATGTGAAAGGAACTTTGGGTTTTGGTGTTTACTTTACCAAGGATACTAACTCTAACCATGCAGGATTTTGTGATGCAGACTAGGCAGGAAGTCTAGATTATCGGAAAAGTACCTTTGGTGGATGCTTTTTCATGGGAAAAAACCTGATTGCATGACACAACAAGAAACAAAACTGTGTCACTATGTCAACATCTGAGGCAGAGTACATTAAACTAGGTAGCTGTTGCACTCAACCACTGTGGATGAAGCAAATGCTCAATGATTATGGTATTAATATTGACTCTTTTCTTATCTTCTGTGATAATGTGAGTGCAATAAATATCTCTAAAAACCCTATTCAGCATTCTAGAACCAAACATGTTGATATTAGGCACCATTTTGTTAGAGAGCTTGTTGAAGAGAAACTTGCAATCATCGAGCATGTTACTACTGATAGACAGCTGACTAACTTGTTCACTAAACCTCTAGACCTAAACACCTTTTGTCGCTTGAGAAAAGCTTTAGGAATCTATGAAATCTATCTGTATCACTTAAGAGCTAGTTGGGTGTACATTAAGACCATCAGTCATTGTCCACTATTTTAAATCCCTATTCCTTACCACCAAATAAGTTAAAACCTCTACTCAACTAGTTGAGACAATACTACATACAGTCTGGGTTCTTACATATTCATAGTGATTCAATAAAAATTTTAAAAAAAAAGGAGAATCGAAGGAAAACATACAATGATACCCTAAAAAATTAGGGATATTCGATTCTCAAGAAAAAAATCAAAAAAAAATATAAAATGAGACCCTAGAAAAGTAGGGAGCATTGATTTCTGTTGTAACAAAAGCTCTAAGTGCATGACCCAGATTGTTAATAAAGGACCTTTCAAATCAAGGATTGTGGACACTTATCTTGAATAAGGACAATCTATCCTTGCTTTGTTGATCAGTTGTAACTGTTTGTTTTCTTAAAAACCTTCAACTTAGTGGACTTTATAAGTGTGGTCTGTAAAAATCACTACGTATCTCTGACTGTGATCACTACAAAGAGGGAAAAATTGGTCAGCTTTCTATCATATAACCTCTACTTGTACATTCAATAGTCTCTTAAGTGACTCTCTCTCTGTGTCTTTCAATTAGAATTTATGTTTCTAACTGAGTAGTTGGTTTTGGGTGTCGTATTGGACTTATGGCTCTAGTTGATTAGTTCGGTTCTTGATGTTCTTATTGGATCATTGGGCCTCTAGGCCCTAACGTTTTTGTTATACGAATGAGCAGCCAAAAGTTGTGTTGTTTCGTGGAACAATTGTGTGTTTCAGGAGTTAGCGGGAAACTCTATTTAAACGCCAATCAAGTGTGTCTTACAAACCCTAGATGTGCCGTCAACCGCTTCATCACAAATCTTAGGCTCTCATCCTTCTGCATCTTGTGTCTTCTCAAATTAATCCAACATGACACTCACTCGTCATCAGAGGGAAGCCCTTCACCGCGCCGCTGCTACTTCTGTACCATCTCGACTGCTGCTGCCTGGATCTGAACCCCAAATCATCTCTGTTGATGGTTCTTCAGGGGAGCCAAGCAGAACTCGTCATCATCATGGGAAAGAGCCAATGACATGTCAGGAGAAAGACTGGGAAGATGTCCCTGATTTTGATGAACATGCAAAGCATCGAAATAAAGAAGAATCGTTTCACGATGATCGTGAAGGGATTGATTGTGGTTATGCTCCATTTAAATTACGCATGGAAGAAAATCAAAGAATGCATCTTCACAAGACTCAGATGTTCCCAGCCATTTACATTACTCCTTCAGTTCGCCCTTTCAACCAGAAGTTCCTCACTCCAAAGGGGGCCGAAGCGTACAAGAGCTTTAAGGTACGATCTTTTCTTGATCAAAAGTATATGCCCTTGGGAAAACCGGAAATGATGGGTGTAGAAGATATTGTTAGACCTGCTGGGATGTTGTTGTCAGTTATTGAAGTTGATCAGTATGTGGAACAAGTAATCAGAGAATTTTACAGCAATCTTGGTGATTTTGCTACAAACTCCATGGATATGTGTCTGGTCCATCTGCGTGGTGAACTCTATGAGTTTTCACCTGATCTCATAAATCGTATGTTCAACAGACCACCTGACACACATCCTACTCGTGTATCTGAAATTCACATGGATGAACCACTATCTAAAGCTATCTTGTTGCTAATTGGAGGTCGCAAGAATCGTTGGGAGGAGTTTCAATCTAAAAACCTCACTCCCACTATGGCTATTTTGTACAAGCTTTGTTGTAGAAACTGGATTCCTTCTGCGAACAATACCACAATGACACAGATCAGGGCCAAGTTTCTCTATATGATGGTGAATTTCAAACGGTTCAGTTTTGGGAAAATCTTGTATGAGTAGAATTTGGAAGTGTCCAAGCATCCTGATCAGCTTGGACTTCGGTTGCCTTTTCCCAATCTTATCTTTCAGCTCCTGCGGTTTCAACGAGTTGTTCCTGTTTATCGCAAGGATAAAACCTCACCTGCCCCACGAGCCATCTCCCTGGACAAAAGCACTCGCAACTCTGAAGGAGAACAAGATCCTGCACCTCCGTCTTTGGCTTTTGATCTCAGAAATCTGAAAAGGATGATCTATTAGATGGAGATGCATTTAAAAGGTAAGTTTCTCTATCTTGTAGAGTATATCTGCATTATTCTCACACTCTTTTTGTATGATTATGCAACCAATCAGGGGGTGAGTATGATGTGTATGTTCGTGAGGATTCAGATGATAGTGCTTCCTCATACAATGGCATGGAGGACTCTGAGTGATGTAGTCTGTTGGTGTATCTCTTATCAGTTCTTGTCTTAGTTTTCAGTTGTCTTTGTAGTCTGTTTTTGTGGTCAAATTTGAACCTTGGTATGTAACAGGATCTGATGTGTCTTGTTTTGTGTTAAAAACTGATATTCTCCGTGTGTTGAAACTTAATTGCACTATGTTTCTATGGATATGTATTTCAAGCTAACCTTAGCTCCTTGTTTGTGGTTGAGTATTATTTGTGTGGTTGAGTTGCTTTCTAGACATGTGCTTGGATTGACATAATCAAAAAAGGGGAGATTGTGAGGGTTGGCTAGGACCAAGGAGACTGATAACACAAGGGAAGGTTGAGTGACACATATATGACAAGGATGAATACGTGGCGCATATGTGTCAAAGCTCATGTGTTTATGGAAAAGAGAAGATTTGCATATCTTGGGAGATAGTTTCAAGATTTTCTAGGTCAAGTGGAGACATCTATTTAAGCTAGAAGAGAAAGAGAGGTATGGTGCGCGTTTTGAGAGAGCTTTAGCGAGATAGTTTTTCTTCTTAGGGTTTTGGGTGAAACAAGCAGCTGGTGTTGCTTCATAGCTAGGAAAGGTTTTAGATATTGGTCATGGGTGTTAGCAAAGAAAAGCTAATCACGTCAAACTGATCAAACAAAGACTTGTATAAGTTTTGGTTGAGTGATATCTATTAAAGAGAGTTTCGTGTGTTTTCGAGTTTTAGTTCTATTTCTATGTCTGTGTCCTTACAAGTGCTTCACAGAGGATTATGGGGGATCATTGAGGACACTTGCTACTAGATGTGAGAGATAGTAATGCCATTGTTATAAGTTTCTTGGAGTGGTTTCCATTTGTGTCAGATTAACATAAATAAAAATGAACAGCATACTGCTAAACATATTTTTCCAACCACTACATAACCAGTGGTTTAATTATGTAATTTATGGGTTACAAATTTTCTAGTTTATATAAATTGAAGAACTGAGTCTGCTACTATTTAATTTTTGTTTGTCAAAATCATGATTTTCTTTGTATGTCATTATGTACAAATTATATCCATCAAATTATATGTAAGTAAATAGAATTCTACCAATGTTCATGGTCATATGGATATCATAGGATTGAATTCGAGGATGACAATCTTACCGTTGTACAAACATTAATGACAAGGAGCCAAACTATCGATTACGACACAAGGTCGATGCAATCACAACATGACGAACTTGTTTTGATGAAATCAAATTTACTTTCTGAAAGCGAGAAGCGAATGGAATTGCTGATGAAATAGCTAGACAATCATTCATTGATCAACGTCAATGGTGTTTGTCCTTACTTTGTACTTGACAATGTAAACTCTGATAATGGTTAAGTGCAATATAAGATCCATTACCTCGAAAAAAAGATTAGAATTTCACCGCTTGATTTCTTTACTAAGAGCTGAATGAAGGGTAAATAGGAAAAAATACAGTAAAATTATGACATATTTTACAAAATTTGATTCCAATGATTTATATGAAAACCTAACACCAATTATGGCATTTTGTGCAATAATCCCATAAATAAATTGTTTAGAACGAAAAAAAGACACAAATGGTTGAGTTGGGCTTTGATCCAAGCCCATGCAAGGGAACTCACGTGGCAATTTAATAACCGGAGCCCTAAGATCGCCGCGAAATCGAGCGTAGAGAGAGGAGGAAGAAGGCACTTCGTCTAACAAAATCAGAGACACAACAAATTAAAAAAAAAATCCTTTCGATTCCAAAACCGATTTTTGTTAGTTTGGCTTTGTCTTTCATGAATAACCGTTTTCAATTTTGACCGTTAAGTAGTTCTTCTCTAACCTCCGGTGAAGAAGATGGCGGCTTCGTCACCGTCTCTTAGTAACAACGGGCTTTCCGCCGCCGTCACGCCCCCCAAAACTCTCCGTGGTCTCAACAAGCCCAAGTGTATCCAATGTGGCAACGTAGCTCGCTCCAGGCATCTCTCTATCTCTCTCTCTAAGCTTTGTTTCGTCGAGGGATTAGATTTCTTACATCTGAGTTTAGATTTCGAGGGCTTAGTTAGAAAATTTCATGCTGATTAATCTGATAGCAATCGAATTCGGTTTCATTTGATTTTGGGGTTATAATTTTGAGGGTTTGAAACTTTACATGTACACTGATCTTTAGTTTAAAGACTTATGAGATATTGATTTTATTTGCTTGTATGTGATTCAATGCAGGTGCCCATTTCAGTCTTGTAAAGGTTGCTGTTCAAGAGCAGAAAACCCCTGCCCGATCCATGGTATGGTCTCTCTCCAAATCTGCTTTTTTAAGTTTGAGATGGTAATCTGTTAAAGAATCAGCTTTTGGAGTTCCATAAGTATCACTGTTTAGGGGAATTCTTGTCATGTTTTTCTTTCACTTGGTAGCTTGAGACTGATCCCTTGAGGGCGTTTTTGATTAGCTGAAAATAATATAGAGATGTTATCTTAGACTGTTCTGTGTTTTGGCTTACGAGTTCATCTCGCTCCAGTTCTTAAAGCAGCTGCAACGTCTGCTGAGAAGACGCAGGCCCCAAGTACTCCATCATCAGAGCAAAAAGCATCCGAGGTCACTCCCGGGTACATATTTACTAACCATTATCTCAGATGGCAAACTGGGTTACTTATTTTGTTAGAACATTGTTTAGTTGCTTGTAGTTGATACTAGATATTGACGTGCTTTATGTGTATGTTCTGGTGGAAAGAAAAGACGGTTCCTTTATTTTGACATTGTTCTTCTGTTGAAAAATGCTTCAGAAGTACAACTAGAGTTTCATCAATTCGCCAACTTTCTAGCAACTTTGCACAGTTTAATAACCTGAATGCTTCTCCCCGCCAGAGAAAACCTTTAACGATAAAGGTACTCTCACTAAGACGTATTTCAGTGTCTTCATTGCTCTTTGAAAAATCTCCTAGTAGTTGTTTTCCTCTTCACAGTTGTTGTTCTGTCTACATTTTCTAGGATGCTCAAGCGTTGAATGAGTGGCGGTTTACAAAGCTAAAAGAGTTTAGGGACAGAAACATTGAAGCGGAAAATGAAGCATTTGATCGGTACATGAGTAATGTGAATTTGCTTGAAGAAGCGTTTTCTTTTACATCTGTTGAAGAGGTTCTCAAAGCAGATTTTGAGAAAAACAATGAGGAACGAAATGTTACAGAGCTTAAATTGAGGCTGAGATCAAACTCCTCACGAAAAGGAAGCTTCAAGAAATGGATCACGGAGATCGTCAAAGCTAGTTTGGTGAAGCTTCAGAAACCAGATTTTGGTAGAGCTTCAGATGATCAAGCTGAAACTGAAAGGCGGATAAAAAGAAGTAAATATGAAGATAAATCTTCAGCTTGGAATGAAATAATCGATAAACTGAACAAAGCAAGAACCGAAGAGGATCTCAAATCTTGCTTAGAGATGAAATCAAAGCTCTCTGATCAAGTTTCAGCATCCGAGAAGAGCACGGTTTCACAAGGTTCTGTCCGAAAAGTTGAGATCAGCGAAGAAGCTATTCAAAATATGGGCGAGCTTCTCGTATCTGTTGACAAAATTGAAACTTTGTGAAGTCCAGAACATACATTAAGAATATCAACCGACTGTTCGGATGGCTAGGAAAACTCAGATCCTTCGTGGTAATAGGTTTGTACTATGGTCAGCGATCCCTCTAAAGCTGGTCCAGAAGATTGTCTTGTAAAGTAGTTTTGATCATGGATAGATTTTAGAACTCAGCACTGGGTAGTGCGGTTGGTTGCATCTCGTTGGATTTTCACTACTTATCAGAATGTACGTTGCTTCTTACATTAATTGCTTAATGGTTTAATAATGCCCACTTGCTTCATTAATACTTTTGGATAATAGTTCATCTGATATAATATGCGTGGTAATTATTCATTGAATGATATCTTGCCTAAGTATTTTGTTTTATTGATGAAACCTTTGGGTCAGACCAGGTAAGATATTCGCTTTTGGCGAACCAATCGTCTTAACGCAGCTTGAACCTGTGATTTCTTCTTTTAATTGAGTGATTTTTATCACTGAATCAACACTTCGTTGGTCAAAGCTCTATTTTTGGTGGGATGAATTTTATTGGAGAGAGGAAGATTTTTAAAGAAGGATGATTTTGACTTTGTTTAACCATCGGAGACCAGCTTCTATTTGAGGCAAAGACCTTCCATGTTATGATAGGATTTTATACCATGACCCGACTCTTGGTTGAAGTAGGTGAAATAGCTTGAGGCACAAAATCCTTATTAAAGACGTCAAAGTTTGTGAATACTTTTTTGGTCTAGTGGTGAGGTGGCATTAATCCAATCCTAAGTCGCAGGGTTGGACTTCCTACGCATACTTTTTTAGGCATTTTTTCCAAATATTTGAAAATGGATTGGACTTTTTCTTTCGGTTTCAGGCATAAAAAGGTACGGGCTGGCCTGGTTACTGTACTCGTCATTGCAACTTTTTACCGACTGCAAAGACCTTCCACTCATTATTATGTTTTTTGAATTTTTTAAAAATTGAATTATGAATATTTGTAGTTATGCATGCAATATTGTTTTATATTTATGTGTCCAATAGATATAACATGTGAATTGGTCCCTCGCCATTTTGATAATATTAGTGTTGTTCGTTTGGCAGACGCAACTTCCTGCAGTTGCATCTGCGTCTATATTTTACATAAAGTTTGTTCGTTTGATTGATGCAGCTTCTTGCGGCTGCGTCTGCGTCTAGACGTTGCGTCACGCAGCGAACGCTGATAAAACCACCGTCTGCGTCTAAAACGAGTGTCTGCGTCTAAAAACCAGCGTATGCGTCTACCAAACGAACAACAATTAAACGAGATTGATGCAGACGCAGCCGCAGCCGCAAGAAGCTGCGTCTGCCAAACGAACAACACTATTATACGAATTGGTTTTTGTGTCATCACTTTCTCTTTTATTTATGCATTTTATTTCGTGTCATCACTTTCTCTTTCGTGTCATGGCCCTAAGGCTTAGACCATGTTCATCCCTAAGAACCCCATATGGGTTCTAAAAAATTAAATATATTATTATTTAAATGATTGTAATTATTATTTATTTTTAATATTTTTATTTTACAAAGAAAATAAAAAAAAAAGATAAGAATCGGTTCTTCCACAAAGGGTGGAAAAACTCTTCTTTCTTTCTCTTTCCCACTTTTTGAATATTTTAATATTTTTTTTAAGAATTTGTATTAAGAATTTTGCATTGATTGTGCTCTTAGAATCTCCTACTGCAATTCAATACAACGTATTGTCAGAGTCCTTGCTCGTGGTATGGAGAAACGCTCCTCCTCAACCAAGAAGAATTCTGGCTTCCATAAAATTAAATGTTCCTAAAACAAAGGAAGACCGTCCTAAATAAAGCAAAATGTCAAGATAAGTAGAAGTTCGTTTAGATAAGTGGACATATTACTAAATCTAAAGGAGTAAAGAGGTCTTACAAAGATCTTGGAATATTTCTTTATTTTATGGGGATTTATCATATAAAGAAGGGTTTCTTAACACTAAAGAAAGGGAAACAAAAGGGACCTACTTCAACTCAATAGAACTCGACTCAATGAATATGTAAACTCTTGGAGACCCTAGTTCTTCTAGATTCAATGGAAGAGACAATATTCCACCCAAGGAACATGGTGAAAGTCAACACACGGGCAAGTCCCTTCATAGAACCAAGTGACAATGACTATAAGAAAAAGGAACAACCTTAAGGGACATGTTCTCACGCCCTTCATAAATAAATCTAGAAGAAACATCTACCAAATTCGCATGAGCGACCAGGGAGAGGTGAACAGAAGCTTGCAAAGATAATGGAAGCCAAATCAGGGAGAAGTCATCAATACAAGCATATTCACGAGATCATCATCATTTCAGGGAGAAGTCATCAATACAAGCATATTCACGAGATCATCATCATTTCACATAGCTGACGAGCGGCTTTCACCGCCCGTGTGGCAAGTTTTAATTTATAAACCTAAGCTAAGCTCAACGATTTTTGCAAGAGAACGGTGTCGAGTTGTAGTATTTTAAGTGTCGTCCAAGAGATTTGAGAACTTAACTAGCAAGAACCTAAACAAAGAGAATACACTATATATCCTAGTATAGGGAGGTCACTTTAGGTGGAGTGTCACAAGTCTCAACTAAATCTATGCATAAATAAAGGCAAACATAACAATATTGCATAAATAAAGACAATATGAAAGGCAAGCAATAAGTAAAGAGCAATAAGTAAAGAGCAATAAAGAAATGAACTTTAAATGCAATGAATGAAATAGATTGGATCTTGAGACATAGCAGTTGGTTCGTGGTCGATCTAGATCTATAAAGGACTTTTTCAAGGCTTTATTAGAGGATTAAATATATTTCTAGGCCAAGGAACCCTCCTTAGTCGATCAAACCCACTCACATGGCGAAAATCTATTCACCCAGACACATTACAAGGCTCAACTCTCGCTTTTTGCCTATCTAACCATGTACGTCATAGTAATATACAAGTTCTTCTAACCATTTAACACCTAGGTAACATCCACTCCCATGGGCCCAAGTGAAAAACATAATTCTTGTTCACTTAAACATTTCATCGAACACTTTCTAGGCGTCAATGAGCAAGCAATGAACTTTCAAAGGACTAAACAAGATCTAGTAGGAATATATGTCAAAATCTAGCCTAATGATACATTACAACCCTAGATCTAACCAAAGCCTAGTACATCTCAATATCCTTCAAGGATCTACTCACTAAGATCTATAGATATCCAAAGATAAAGATTGGGTCTTTGAGCTTCCATGTTCTTAGATCTAGATATACCAAAGAGATAGATAGAGAAGAGAAACACAAATCTTAACACAAATAACCCAAAGTTATTACAAGTGTTTAAGATCTTTAAAGTAGAGAGAAAGAACAATAAAAGTTGCCAAGATTGTAAAAGTTATGTTCTTGAGAGATAAGAGAGGCTATTTAAACTAAAGGGATGGAAAAAAGTTGCCCTAAAACTCATTTTTTACGTCAAAGCATGCCACTATCGGTCCTGTGCACGTGGCTATCGACCAACATGGCGATAGTGGCATGCATTAGGAAG
The DNA here is from genome assembly GCA_900406275.1 of Anastatica hierochuntica. Classification (NCBI taxonomy): domain Eukaryota; kingdom Viridiplantae; phylum Streptophyta; class Magnoliopsida; order Brassicales; family Brassicaceae; genus Anastatica; species Anastatica hierochuntica. Next base: position 12,918 of record OVAN01000218.1, on the reverse strand, counting down.
CAAGCTGCCTTATGCATGTGGCTATCGGTCTAACGCATTCCACTATCGACCCCTATGATTGATAGCCACATGCGCTGGACAGTTTTTGCTTCCTTCTTGCTCATTTGAAGGGTCCTTTGCTTCTACATATCCGCCATGCATCTAGCTCCTCTTTCCCATGATTTTTGACTTCAAAACCACCTTGAGTCCATCTCTTATGCCTCCATTGAGTCACTCCCAAAGTTGCACCTACAAATGCAACAACATGTATGCATATGCAACAAATCCTAAACTAGACTCTAGACTCAAACCAAATGAATTCTAGGGCTATAATGCAATATTTACATCCTAAAAGTGAAGAAAACAAAGCTAAAATGCACCTAAATAATCATGGAAATATTTACATATCAACTCCCTCGGACTTGTCCTTTGCTTGTCCTCAAGCAAACAACAAAGACCAAACCCGAAAGCGGGTTTGAAAGCGGGAACTCAAAACCAAGATAGAAAAGGAATGTCTTATGCTCAATGTCCTAAAGGAAAGTATAATTGTGCAAAGATAATCTAAGAGCCTATGTAGTTCTCAATTATCATCACATAACCAACTCTTAGAATCTAAGCTAAGCATCCATAAACATTCCTATCGTCAATTCCCTTTTAAATTTAATTAAGCTTAAGCGTTAGATCTTACTTATGGGCAATGCATCTCATCCATTCGATTTGGTTCTTTAGAAAGGGTTTTGGTGTGAAGAAGTGTTTGAAAAGAGTGGTTTCAAACGAGTTTATTGGTTTCTCTCAAAAAGTAGTGCAATACAATAGGAAAAAAAGGTGGTAGCCGAACAATTTATGCATACAAAGCATTTACTCCCTCTAATTATTCCCACCCATTGCTTCCTAAGAATCTAGACACAACCTTAAGATGTTTCCCATCCTAGCACTAGAAACCATAAAATTTTATTCCTTAACACACTCTTTTCTTTTCTTTTCTTTTTGTAGGAAAATAGAGATTCTTAGACATTCTTTACTTCTTAGCTGCTAACCTTCTATTGATTTTAAGAGCCAATATTCTATTTACTTTGGAATCTTTCTTTTCTTTTCATAACAAAGGCAGACTCTCTAAGCTTTTCTTTAACTTCTTAGGCTAGAGCTTAAACTTTTTCTAATCTCTAGTGTCTTTTTTTCTTTTCACTTCTTCTTCTTTCTTTTTTTTCGATTTTTCCTTTCTTTTCTTTCTTTTATTCATATAACCTAGGATCATATTTACAATAAATAACACTTACTTGCCAATTTCTACACTAACCATTCCCAAGACTCAAACAAACCTAAAACACTGAGGCCTCCTAAGTCTCTCATTAACCTTAAAATGAGGCTAATTCTAAAGAAGTATCCTCTTTGTCGTTCAACTTCAATTCACTCGAGATTTTGCTCGTGTGTGCACTTTTAAAAAGAGGCCGCACAAAAAAATTTTAGGGGGTTTTTAAAGAAATGTTTAAGGGTTTTTAAGGGTTGATCACTACTCTAAAAGTGAGAGTAGCCATTTGAGCTAAGAGAGAGTCGTAAAATCAGTTAAAAGATAGCTCAAATGTTAGTGTTTTCCCATGTTCAAGTAAACAAAGCCATTAGCAAAATTTTAAATTCAATTAAGTTCCACTTAGATAGGAATTGACTCAAGAAACCATTTATTTCAACATTCGCAAAGACCTTCAAGTGATAAATTTAGATCACGGATTTTCTGAAGACTAAAACTAGTCTATGCAATATTGTACTTCTAGTGAGAGCATTGGTCATTAAGCAAAACTTAACTATCTACGAGGCAATTCTATCATGGTTCCCTATGCAAATGCAATCCTATATGCTTTTATCAACCTAAGTATATACAAATAATGCGAACTATATGTAATGCTTTAAAAACAAATTTGAAAATCTTTTTGGTTTTTTAAGTTTTTCGACTTTTTTGGCTTTTCAAAATTTTTTAATTTTTTGTTTTTTTCAAAAACTTAGCTATTAACAATGCTTTTTACCAAAAAAAAGCTATTAACACTGCAAGAACTCAAAGATGCTAAAAAAGAAAATGTCAAAACTAAAAACGACATTAGTACTAAGCCTCTCCCCAGACTTAAACTTCACCGTCCCGGTGAATCCTAAGTCGTGAGAGTGACTTTTAAAAACACATAAAGACAAAAAAATATGAATGGTATAAACAATGGTAAGTAGGATACCTTTTGGGAACACTCAAACGTATGAGTTTCGAGTGGATGAAATGGAGGATTCAGGCTCATTGGTTTGGCGTTGTGAGCTCCTTGACCGAGATGATGTTTGGCCAATGGGATCTTTCCCATGTCTCCTCCGGGGTGGTACTTGAAACAAAGCTCGCGGTGGGTTCATTCCATGCTCAAGTGGTTCTCGAATCACCAAAGGGGGTAGAGCAACCGAGTGTCTAGGTTGTTAATATCCATAATCAACGAAGTCCTTGCCTTCTATCTCTTTCTCACTTCAGGTAGCATAACGATTATATTTTTCGCTCTTCTTCACCTTTTGTTGGGGTCAAAAACGGTTATCTGGAAATCAACGTCCAAGATTGTTGGGGTCAAAAATGGTCACGAGGAAATCGATGCCTTATAAACATAACAGAAACATTGTTTCTCTTTCGGGAATGAAAATCGTAGTAGGATTATCAATTCTGAGGCTCTTGCCATATACTCGATCTCCTCTCGACCAAATGTCGAAGCTCCACGTCTAGCCACCCATAGGAAATTGCTTCGCTAAGTCTAGTCACTCGCGAGCAACTGAACACGTGAATATCGAAATCAATGTCCGAGACATCTGAGAGATCTTAATAAACAAGTTTCGAAGCAGTAAGAAATCACCAAAAACATCGAATAGTCGCATCGTTTCAAAGACACGATCAAGGTCTGGTCGTCGTTGGGCGACTAGATTCTTTCCGAAAGCCTAGTCGCCCATGGGCGACTAGGGCTACTAGACACGAGCCACTTCTAGTCGCCCATGAGCGACTAGACTCTTACGAAAGTCTAGTCGCCCACGATTGACTAGACCACATCCTCTCGATCATCTTCTCCTTCCAATCTTGGTTCAATTGTCTCTTGTTTTGTCTCGATTGGAGTTTCCGTTGAAGTTTCGCGGCAATAATCGTTAAGACTTGTTCGTTTCGTAAAAACTTCGTATCAGTCATATAAAATGATAAAGGTTAACTCGAACACCGACATTGTCTTTACTATACGGTCGGTCTTATCATTTCACGAAACCATCACCGCGTAATCGTACGAAGAACAATTTCTCCGTAAGAAATCGTAAAAATCACTTAGTCGCAAAACGACCCAGGAAAGCCCAAAATGCGATAAATGTCCATTTACGATTCCGGAATGAGAATGGGCCCAACTACGTCAACGATTTACCCGAGTTTCGTGAAAGTTAAAAAGAAACCATGATAAAGTCAAAGTCTGGAGATAAATATGGAAAAATCGTGAAGATAAGGAATATTCTCGAAAAAAGGAATATTTCCTCGGAAGGATATACTCAAATCTAAGGCGGAAAAAAAAACCGGATTAACCTACGAAGGAATATATAAGGGAGGCTAAGGAGAAGAACGCGCCACAGAGAAAACTTCTTCACAATTCACACTTAGAGATTTAGGTTTATTTTCTTTTTTGGTAGCGAGCTGCGTCTTAATTAGGTTTACAAGTCTTACGCTGTTAGAACTAGGATACTCGCCAACAGCTCTCGCGGCCACGACTTATGACCTATTGTAACGCTCAACGCATATTCAGAATAAGATCTCTATTGCTCTATTTTTTTTCGATTCTCTTTTACTTTAACTTCGTCGTCTGTTTTCTTCGTATTTTTGATCTATCGTTGTTTGGTTTAGCATAAATCCGGGACCTCAAAGAAAGGTAGGATTTCCTGGCTTTCCTTCGATTACGATAATCGACAGTGCTAATTTTGGTTCCCACAGTTTGGCGCTAGAAGAAGGGTGCCTATTCGTTTAAGGTTCGGATCAATCTAACTCACAGCCGCAAAACGCTAGGTTAGATATGACTATAGACGACCAGAACAACCAAACAGCTCGTGACGGAAACAATGCTAATGACAGTGTTGAAAACAATCCGACGACAAACGTTACCACGGTCAACGTTAACGCAAACACCGCGGTGTTTGAGGAAATCAAAAAGATGCTCTCGACTCTCGAAAAGAAGTTGTCCGGACAAGTTAAACTAACTAGCTCTCTCGTTAAACAAGTTGAAACCCTAACTGTGAGAACTAAAACTATTCTCCCGCGTGGAGCTACCAGACTCCGTGGAAGAAGATTCAACTTGGCAACTCCGCTTGACAAACCTTAGAACACATAGGAAAAACTGTCGGAACAAAATCCTGACGAAATCACCCCTGTCGTAGCACGGAACAACGTGGATGACCTTTCTACTTCCGAGAAGAAAACGGAAGAAAAAAAAATCGAGCAAATCGACTTAGACTCTAGCGATCAATTCGATCCCACGGATGAGGAAGCTGACGTACACCCAAGAAGGGTTAAGAGTCGCGCAACATGACAAAACTCTCGGCTCGACAAACCCATGACAGAAGAAGAAGAAGAAGAAGAAAATGTCTTTTGGGTAGAGCAAGAGAGACAGGCCGAGGAGCAAGCCCGATTCATTCTCAGTAAACGCCAATCGTCTAAGAAAACTATTGACGATGACTTCGACGAGATTCACAATATCCGTGACTACATCATGAAAACAGCGACAGAGGTCAAAGCGGTAAAATCTCAAATTCACCATGCGATCGGTGCCACACCACAGATCGATGGACTCCTCAAAGAGGCTCGAAAAACTCCATTCACTGCTGAGCAAACGCCATAGTGCTCAGCAAAATAAAAAATCTAGTCGCGACATTTCGCCACGGGAAGAGAATCGAAACGAGCTCGCGATTTCTCAATCTGCTCAGATAAGGCAACGATAAAATCTATCAAACCCTGTAAAATTTGTGTCATTACCGAGTTAGAGAAATCTCAGTGCATAAGGGTTCGACCAAAAGACGTTTTCTGAAAACTTTTCGGAAAAATAAAACTTGATTCAACCTCCCAAAATCACAGTTAAAATCTAGATTACTCTCGGAAATGGAAGAACAACAAATCGAGTTGCCAATTTCCCACTATTGTATTTCTTTCGAATAATGTTTGAAGGAACGAAGTTAATCTCTATTTAATCACTCGAAACTTAAAACGACTAACGAAGACTAAACTAAGCAAAACGGGAAATCGTATCCCTCACTGCTAAATTTTTTTATGAAACCTAAGATTTCGTAAAAATTCGGTCTTCGATTCTTTGTGAGATATTTAGTGAATTCTCGATGATTGCACCTAAGGTTACTTCAGAAGAACTACTCCAAACTTCCTCGGATCAATCATGTGGAAACGAGAAATTTCTGAATAAGTTGAGTCGCGATAATTAAGTTCATCACAACCAGAGTTTCTGATACTAAAACCCAGAAACTAAATATCCAGAACAGCCGAAATATGTGAGTTTTCTGAAACATGGCTCTCGTACAGCCAAACTCGAAAACATGTTTACAGAACGACTTTCGTAAAACTAAACTCATGACATTTTGCGGAATAACTTTCGTAAGATTAAGCTTGATAACATTTTATGAAACAACTTTCATAAAATTAAACTCGACAGTATTTTATGGAACATCGTTTACAAAGTGAAACGAGGTAGTATTTCGCGAAACAACTTTCGCAAAATTGAATCTCGACGGCACTTTACGAAATAGCTTTTGTTGAATTAAACTCGACAACACTTTATAGAATAACCTTCATAGGATTAAACTTGAAAATATTTTACAAAACATCATTCGTAAAGTCAAACAAGATTGAACAAACAAAACTTTCGAAGTAGGAAAGAAATGGAGCGATAGCTGAAAAGTGAACTTCGCCTATCTGTCTCTCTCCAGAGTCTCATTGTCCCCTCTCTTTGCCTCATCTCCCGTGACCTCTCACCTAAGTCTCAACATCCAACGATTCTCCCTGGTCGCCCTTTGCATCTCCTAGTCGCTCTTGGCTACTCTTAAGCGCCAAAAGACTTTCAACCAGATACTTATTCATTTTTCGTAAAACCAATGCTACGGATAATGGAGCCCAGATCGGGAAAGTTTGGATAAATATTCTTGTTATCCGTAAGGGGTAGACAAATACGAAAAAGAAAGGGGAAACAAGCAAATAAAACGGAGAAGAGGCAAACCTGAATTTTCGAGCAAACTAAGGTATGTCCGACGTGAAATCAAACTTGGAATTTTTGTAGGGAGGTTCTGAGAAATAAAAACGGTTCGGAGATTGCAATAAACTTCAGGGAACTTAGAATCTAGGCGGATAGTCTATCGAACTAAGTCTTAGGCGATTTTTGCTATCTCGATCTATTGTTCCATGACTGTTCAGACATATCTTGCAAACCGATCTAAATTCTCGGAAAATCGAGAAACGATCGCCATGCATACTCAGCTCGCTTCGTGAAGAAAGAAACAACTAGAGATGCAAACGTCGTCTTAAAACCGACTTGTTCCTAGCAATTTTCTTAAAACCGACAAATTCCTAGTTGTCAACCTGAAACCCACCAAGTCACAATCCTAGTGTCGTCTTTAAACCGACCTAGATTGTCGATCATCCCAATCTCCGAAAGAAAAAACATACACAACCTTTCAAAATATCGGTTCAGCCATTTTCTTTCGTAAAAAAAAGGAGGGAATAGGTACATATAATATACTCGTATACTCCCATACTTCAGAAAATTTTTTCTCGGCATCAAGAAAATGCTTTCGACAAAGCAAACTCTCGCAGCAGTAGATGGAAAATCATTTAGGCAATGCGATGCCTCATAAAACCGACCATCCATTACTTCTAAGCCTACGGGAAAATGAGATTGGTATCATGAAAAATGACTTTGCGATCCGAAAACATGAACGAGAAGAACCTAGACCTCGCTCCAGAGCATTACAAGTAATTTGCGGACAACACGCTCCGTTACTTCTATGCTATACCCTTCTCCTAAAACTTACGTGAAACATCCTTTGTATAGCCACACCAAGTTATGCGAAGAAAATTTTGGAAACAAACGTAACATGTTTTACGAAGAAGTGTTTTGGATAATTTGCGTATAGCTAAAAACAAAGTCATATCACTGGTCTCTCAACGAAAAAACTAAACTTTATCTCATCGCACTACGATATTACAAATCTCATTCTTTAGCCATGCGGCTCGCTGGCTTCTGCCTTTTGTTTCCCTCAATTACGTCCGAACATGCTATCCCCGCACAGGATCTTTATCGAGCCTCTTAGGCTTTGTCTTCATCAGACAAAAATAAAACAATTTTTGTATGACTAAAGAAAACATTATACGAAACGTTCATCGTATAACTGATACCTAAAATGGAAAATCATTTTCTAACATCATCGGCTATCTTAACACGGAAACCTCCGACTTGGCCCATCAACCTCAACAAACGCTCTTTGACCCTCAGCCAATTACGCCTTCCAATAAAAGTCCGAACCATAATTCGACATCCCTTTTAGGACAATTCTAAACTAACATGAACTTAATGTTAACACGAAAGTGTCATGGTCTAATCCTTGACCAGCAACGTCCTCGGCTATGCAGCTGAGCACATCCTTCACGCTAAGCCAAAAAATTTGAGCGACCATTGCTCCATCCAATCACTTGACGACAAAATGAGAATCCACGATTTTTCTAAAAACGCCAAGTGACGATTATGCAAATAATTATCGTATAATCCAAAATCGGAAGTCGTACGATAAATTCTTAATATCAAAACTTAGTAGTAACCTCCAAATTGTTAATAGAAAACTTAAACTTGTTGACAACCGACCAAGTTCAATA